>VJMH01007518.1:0-47952 GCA_009835185.1 Aphanomyces stellatus
ATGACGTTGAACCGCAAGTACCACCGCGCCTACAACCGCACACGTGAATTCAACTTCAACCTCCAAGGCCTCCTCGGCTTTGACTTGCACGGGAAGACCGTCGGTGTCATCGGCACGGGGAAGATTGGTGTCTTGTTTGGCAAGATCTGCCTGGGTTTTGGCTGCAAAGTCATTGCTTACGACGTCTTTGAGAGCCAAGACGCCAAGGCTCTTGGCATGGAATACAAGTCGCTGGAAGATTTGTTGGCAGCGTCCGACATCATCTCGCTCCACTGCCCGCTCTTCCCATCCACGCGTCACATGATCAACGACACGACGATCGCCCAAATGAAGAAGGGCGTGATGATCATCAACACAAGCCGCGGCGGGCTGTTGGACACCAAGGCCATCATCAATGGCCTCAAGTCTGGTCAGATTGGCAGCATCGCATTGGACGTGTTTGAAGGCGAAAACGAAATCTTTTACGAAGACCACTCGGGTGAAATCTTGGCCGACGAGCGCTTCACCAAGCTTTCGACGTTTCCGAACGTCTTGGTCACGGGCCACCAAGCGTACTTTACCAAGGAAGCGCTTGGCAACATTGCTCAGACGACGTTTGACAACATCAACGCCGTCGCGACAAACAGCCCGTACGTGAACGAAGTCAAGTCCAAGTAAACGAACGAGGCCAACCATCCACGTCGATGATTCAAGTTGAGTCGCACAACTAATATTATGCATTTCTATTCAATTGATTTCTATTCCTCTTTTGGCTCGTTAAACGGTTACGCATTCAGTTACACGCACGACATCGCCAACAGGTCGTGAGCTTCCAAAGCGAGGAAGCCAGCACGATGAAGCGATCGCTCGAACACACGAGGTCGGCGCCGGTGCTTCCCCCCGCTGTGACCAACGGCTTCGCCGTCGGCTCGCCGCTGCATGCTGCCTTGGACAAGATGCTCTCCCGTGACGACAAGGTACACAAACAACAGGCCCAGCACAATCAACCCAAGGCAGCGTTCTTGACGGAAGACAACCACCACACTCGCAAGAGCACGGAGACATACGAGCCCGAAAGCACCGAGTTGTTTGCATACACGAACGCGTTGCTGCACCGCGTCACGGGGCGGTACTTGCCGGTATCGGTTGTGGGAGACGGGGAGTCCCAAGCCGCCGAAGTAGCGCATATTCAAACCGACCGGGAGCTTCTATTGGCCGTACGTCATTGTTGCTCGCGGTGGCAACACTTATATTTGTTGGCAGGTGCAAAGCGTCCAGGCCATCTCGCATCAATTCCACGACGCCGCCCAGTTGGTGCTCGCCCATCGCAAGGAACTTGGGAAACTGTTGCTCAAGTTGGAATCGACGTATTTGGGCGTGTTTGAAAAGTTGCTGGAAGCGGCCTTGCGATTTTACTACAAATACCGCGCGGAGCACACGGCGGAGCGACACGAGCAACGCAAAAACACGTTGGCGCTCCGCACCAAAGTCGCAGAGCTCGAAGACACGATTCGCGTGCTGACACACCACGTCGAAGCCAAAGAGAGTTTGACCAAGTCGCAGAAAATCCAATTGCGCGACTTGGAGTTCCAAGTACCCCACGAGTTCCACCCACCGACTGACTTAATCTGCTGCGTAGAACCAAAGCTTGCGCGAAAGCGAAGCAACCTTCTTGGCCATGGTACATATCTCCCTTTTTCGCAATGGAAATGGGACCACAGGCATAGCAAGACGAATACCGCGAGCTGAAAATGTACCGACTGGACTACGACAAACGCGAAGCGATGCTAAAGAAACGAGAAGAGCAGCTCTGGGTACGCAGCAGCCACGAGTTTGTCGTCATATGTCAACACTTTGGAATGTAGAAACACCAAGATCAGATGGACATCCGCGCCCGCATGCTCGAACACCACGTATGCGACCAGGATGCCAACTCCAAACCTAAAGTCTTGTAGCATAAATCGGAGCAGGCGAGACTGGTTGACGAAGCGAGGTAATTTGATGACCGTCCGTTGTCTTGCGACACCCAGTTAGGGTTTTGAAAGAACACATGGAAAAGAAACTCGCCCAAGTCCAGGAGCGTGCCGAAGAAGACCGGCTCATGTTTGAAGGGAACGCGATGGACTTGGTTGACGCTGCCCGTCTTCGCCCGCCTCCTCCCACGTGCGCCGCTGCAACTCAAACAGAAGTTGACGACGATGGCTTGTGGGACCTTCAGGTTGGTGGGCTGTCCTTCTCGTCCAGAACGGTCTACACCTTCTGACCCCAGGATGGCATGCCAGCATGCGTGTCGAAAGGCACGGCGGCGCGGCTGCACTGGCGACGGTTCAATGCGTTTGTACGGTGCAAAAACTGCCGCGGCCGGCCACCCAAGCCCACCGACATTGACAAAGCGGTGCGTCGCAGTTGTGTCCGTGATGACCAAGGCTATATCTACGTAGTACGCCGAAGTATGGAACGTCAAGACGATGCGCAAGCGGTGGCGCGTGACAGTTCAGTCCGAGTGGACCGTGCCACATGCCATCAACTCGTTCTTGACCCATCTCCCCCGCAGCGCCATGGCCTTCAAATACTATACACTCTCGTCGGTCGTCGAGCGCATTGAATCCATCTACGACGCCAAGCTGCTCGCCGACTGCAGCGACGACGCTGACGGGATCGGGTGCGAAGAACTCAATCAATTCGCCAGCGGCTTTTTCTTGAAAACCTGCACCGGGCGCCAGAAGGCCGAAGTTGAGCTCTACCGATTGCTCATCTCCGTCAAAGCGCTCTATAAGGGGTCGTCCATGCTTCGCATGTTTGCGCGGTTTATGCACTTGCTGCAGCCGATGGACAAGACCCAACAGGATGACACGACGACAATCAAGCCAGACGTAAAGGAGAGCAACCTCCATGTTGACGACGACGAAACAAAGGCCAACATGTCCAAAACGGAATTGAATCAACGCGGCGTGACCAAACAAAGCTACTTGAACCAGAGCTACCTGCGTGTGTACTTGCATGCGCGTCATCGGGCGCTTTACAATCCGGCGACGGACCACGACTACCCCTCATCTTGCCACGTCATCTGCCTCGACGGGGTCAAGAAATGGATCCCGCTCGATCGCGGAGTCAACCTCCTCAAGTGGTACCTCAGCTACCTCGCCGAGGACCGACTGCGGGCGTATTGCCGACAGGTAACTTCACGTCACAATTTTGGGTGACAACCCCTGATGACGGTGTCGTCCGTGTGAACAGCTCGAGTACAATTCGGCCATCTACGCGGGTGGTGTGGTTTCCGACCCCGCGGGGCAGCGATTGACGGTCCGTGCGCACATGCGCGCGTCCATGTTGCAGGCTGCCGCGGCGAAGAATAATGGAGATGGCGTGGACGGCAGCGCATCCATGGAGAAACCAGAGCCGTCGCCTGAGAAGCGACATGAAGCCATCGTCGTGGTCAATGTCTACTTGGTACACACACCATGTGGAGAGACATGGATTGTTAATGTGACTGTAGGTTCTGGAGCTGATCATGGATGTCTTGCAGCTCCGAAACAAGGAAATCGAAGACGAATTGATTGCGCTCTTCCACGCGGTACGACGTCGTCGTTCCCCCATGTCGCGACGACAAAATTGTAGGGAGACGTCAACCACGACCAAGGGCTTTCGTTCAACGAATTCGCCGCTCTCTTGCAGCCCCGTGTGCCACACTTCAACGAACGACGCATCCTTCGCATGTTTCGCGAGGCGGTGACCCTTGGCCACGACGAGACGTTCAAGATCTCAATCCAAACCTTTGTCGACGTGTGTACACACCACGGCCTCGTGTCGCTTGTGGCTCCCGAGAAACTGCCGAGCCTGTACGAGGTGGGTGCGCATCAGCCGCGTGGGCTCATGCAAGCGGAGAGCAGTCCCATCAAGAAGAAGAAACACAAGAGCCATTATCAACCGTCGTCGTCGCTCGCGGCCATCGTCGAACAAGCACCCACCGACTCCACCAAGGACTCCCAACCACCATCAACGCATCGACGACGACACACGAACAACGGCCCATCCTCGACGACCGAGCACGACAGCTCATCGACGACGAAATGGCCGTCGCGACGCAACACCGCCACCCTCCCACCCGAAAATATTCTGCCCTCCGCATCCGCAACCTCGACTACGCCACATGGAGCACCACGTTTGGATTCGCCAGCCCATCTCATGGCAGACAAACATGCAAGAACAGCAGCGACGACCAAGTCCCAGAAGAAGAAAAAGACCCTGGACGACGCTAGCCTCGACGAAATCGAAGAACATATTGTGCCGAGTCCGCGGTCGCAGCTCCTCGATGTGTCTCGGGACGACGACGTCGAAGAAATCCAAGAAGAGATCAACATGATGCTCGACTTTGTCTAATCATCGTATATGCATGGTTCGTCTATTCAATCGGAATGGCCGTTGCAATGGCGGTGGGGGCGTCTTGGATTTCGGTCGAGTCGGGTGGCAGTGGCGTGATCACATCTCCTCCTTCTGGTTTCTTTTCGGTCACTGCCACCGCCTAAGAGTCCTCGTCACCGACGACGCCAAACACACCAAGTCACATACCTTCCAAATGGACAACGCCAGCCATAGCTTGAGCGCAACGTTGGCGACGAAGACAACCATGACAAACCGATTCGTGTCGCAGCCGGGAAAGCTCTGGAGGCCATCACAATGGAGTATGCCAATCTGGTTGGGCACGCAGAGCATGTCAAAGAAGACGGCGCCAGAGACCCAGAGGGAGCTCCACGCGACGTCCGTGATGCACGACAGGAGCAGGACCGAGACAAAGAGAACCGTGCCTTTGGGGTTGTGGTCGTGGTGGTGCGCGAAAGGGTGGACCGCCGCCCAGATCGCAAGCGAAAAGTTGTAGGCGGGAAACGCCACGTACGAAAGCTGCATGAGCAGCGAGAGGAGTAACGAGAGCGCGCCAGCACGGGCTTGCCATTCGTCCCAGTAGCCCTTGGCCTCGTGTGGCGTTGTCTGGTGGTCGTGGTGGTGGTGCATATGATGGCTGGGCGGCAGTGGCGACTTGCCCATCGAGTTTTTGCGGGCAGTTGGCGAGGTCTTGGGCTTCACGGGCGTCCCGTCCTCGTCGGGCTCCATCGTTTGCAAGCGGCTCTCTCCAGGACAACACACGAAACCGACACACACGCTGAGAACTGTTACGACCGTTATATGGACTGTTTCACATAACCGCAGCAAAATGCTCGACAACCCGCAGCGACGCTTGGATTGCTTCCATGCGCGCATGGTCGCCCCAGTAGTTGTCGACGAGTCGATTCAGCGCCGCGACTTGCGCGGGCGCCAAGTCACAGCCGAGGCCCGCGCCGACATGCGACGTCGGCGAGGTGGCCAACATTGTGGTTTGGTCAGAGGTGGCCGGGCGGGCGTCGAGCCACAGCGCGCACGCGGCGATCTTTTTGCCTTGCCGCCACAAGAGCACCGTCAAGTTGAACGCTGCATGCAACGACGACGGAAACCGCCGCCGACACTCTTGTAGCTTGCGGACGGCGTCGTCCAATCGACCTTGGCAAGCGAGTACGAGCGCGTGGTTGTTGAGCAGTTGCACATAGTGATTGCCGATGGCGTCGTTGTCGGCCGCCGAGACCATCGTGTCGAGCTGCTGCAGCGTCCACTCGCATTCCTGAAGACGCTCGAGACAGAGGAGTGCATCGGCTTTGTAGAGCAGCAGGATGGGGTGGTCGGTGGATGTGGTACGAGTGAGGACCGAGTCGCAGACATCCAAGGCGGCTTGGGGTGCATTTGCCTATGACCGCATACGAGAGGTCCCTTGTCATATCTCGTACCTCAAGCAAGACAAAGACGTGGTCTTGAACAAGCCTCGACATCTACACGCGTCGCATCCAGTACCGAGTAGACGACTACCATTGTACCTCGAAGGGACTCGGCAGTGGATCGATGTCGTGGCGGCTCAAGAGTCGCTGCAACAAAATGCGGGCTGTCGCGTAGTCCCCTGTCCCCACCAATGAGACCGACGTTCCAAACAAGGTGATGATCGTACGATTTCGAATGGCCACATGGGCCAAGTGTGCGTGGACGAGCGTTGATGAAATGGCGTCTGGTGTGTGCATGGAGATCGTTGACGTGGTCGGCGCGTCCTTCTTGGTTGGCGGCAGCGCCATCGCGTCGGCGCAAAACTGGAGCATCTGCTGCATGTCTGGCCATTGCTGTAGGCGTCCGAGCAGCATGGCGTAGTTGAACATGGAATGCTCTTGATCAAAGTCGAGCTCCATAGCGCGTGCGAGGCTGTCTCCCGCCGCGACCAAATTCCCGGCGCCGTCAGGGCCGGCGCTTTGTGCGAGGAGGATCCACGCATGCAAGTTTAAACACGCGACGGGCTGGACATCCCCGGCAATCGCCGTCTCCAGAAGGGGCCATAAAGCGGCGGCCGATGAGAAGCACCGCCGCGCCATATGCTGACGGACCATTGCAAACGCGAGCCAAAAGGCGCAGTGCGACCTCGTGCCTTTGGACGCTGCATGAGAGACTCTCCTTGATAGATCATGGAGACACGTACGTGTATGTTGGTCGAATCGGTCGCGATCAAGGAGAGACACGGCCATGTCAAAGTCGTCGCGGCGCAGCGCCACCCAGGCTTTGACGAGACGAGCGCTGCACCACATACAAGATGAGGACGAAGATGCACAGCATGCCACATACCTCTCGGATACGACGGAGGTTGACAGCGCGGAGGCTACCGTCTCGGCTTCACTGAGGAGGGACTCGTGTACGTAGCAGTACGAGAGGACGAGTCCAAACTCGGCAAAGGCACGTGTGGGGTACATTGGGAGCAGCTTCTCGTAGACACTCACGTAGTAGCTCGTGTGGTGCGTGTCGTGCTGTCGCTGAGGAAGACGAATAATGGTTTTGACGTGTAGCGTTCGCAGCGCCCCGTGTAGGAGCGCCAATGCTTGGGATACACTCAGAGGCGGCGATGACGAAGTCGCGCGGAACGCCCAGAGGACTGCGTTTTTCACGGCGAAGACATACATTTCAACGTACACAGCCAAGTCTTTGGGGGTAGCATGTTGAAGTTTTTCTTCCATGCGGTCGAGGACATGCCGTACATCGCCCCAGGACTGGCACTGATGCAGGCCGCTCTCGGCAAGCGCTTCCTTGGTCGTTCCCATCGTCCTTGTGCCGCGCGACAAGCCTTGGATTCCATTTACAACCAATCAGATCGAGTATCGTGATCTAACGCAATTGGATTGGCTGTGAAATTGACTTTCCAACCAATGACAGCCATATAAGAAATACCTCTCACTCTATTTGAAGTACAGATTTAAATAATGTGCACGCCTCGATGATTGGTTCGTTTGAACGCTGTCGACCAATGAGAGCCCGTTGCATTCGTCCAAGATACCGCCCAAAGGTCGGTCTCCCCGCCTTCTCGCGCCATGATGATGGATTCCGAGTCGGAGCGCGACGCCGATGGAATCGGGAATCCATCACCGCTGCTCCAGTGGACCAAGATCGAATGCACGGGGGACGTCCCGAGTCGACGGAGCGGCCACACGCTCACGATCGTCGGCTCGAACGGGTTCCTCTTTGGCGGGTGCGACTACAGCGACCCACCTGGTCCGACCAACGACTTGTACATGCTTCGCATCCACACGAACGGCGCGTGCGACTGGAGTCGCATCATCTTTCGGAAGGGTCCGCTGCCTCGGTGGAAGCACTCGGCGACGATCGTCGACAACAAGATCTTCCTCTTTGGCGGGTTCCACAACGCGACGACGCGGTTCCAGGACGTGTGGATCTTCAACCCGATCACGATGGAGTGGATACAGCCCGTACCGCAGGGCACCCCGCGGACCCAGCAACAGGCAGCCAGCCAGCAGTCCAAGACCGCGGCACCGTCGTCGTGGCCGGGGTGTCCGCCCCCGCGCGGCGGCCACTCGGCGTGCTTGATCCAGCGCGACATTTACATTTTTGGCGGGTACGGCGGCCAGGGCTATTCGCGGCGCGACTTTGACGACTTGTATGCACTCAACGTGGACGAGATGACATGGACCAAGGTCGCGACCAAGGGCAAGGGACCAGAGCGGCGGTCGGGCCACCAGTCGTGCGCTGTCGACTCGAAGTTGTTTGTGTTTGGCGGGTGGAACTGTTCGATGCAGTTCAACGACCTGCATGTGCTCGAGACCGAAACGTCAACGTGGAGCAGTGTTGAGGGGGCGCACATGAGCCACGCATCGCCGCGGTGGAACCACGCGAGCTGCGCCGTGCTGGCAATCCCAAGCGCGAAACTCTTTTGCTTTGGAGGCGTCCTCGGCCAGCTCAACGAGTACGGCGCGCCAGGCATGTTTGCCAACGACATCAGCGTGCTCGACACGGGCAGCTTTGTGTGGACTGTGCCCGAGATGCGCGGAACGCCGCCGGCCCCGCGCTCCGACACGACGCTCTCGTACGACGACAAGGGATCCCGACTGCTCGTTTTTGGCGGCTGGGCCAACCTCTGGTTCAACGACCTCTTCAGCCTCGACGTGAGCTGCGTCGTGGGCCCGCCGTATGCGATCACGGGCGTCCGACCGTCGTTTGGCGCGATCACTGGTGGTCTCGTCCTCACGCTCGAAGGAATCGACTTTGCCAACAAGCCCGTGGTCGTTCGCTTCTCGTGTCGCAAAGGCACGATCGATGTCCCAGGCACGTACGTGAATGACCAAACGCTCACGGCCACGACGCCCGACTTTTCCATGTTCCCGCCCGGCGACGTCCAAATCCGCGTTGCGCTCCAAGGCGATTCGTTCACGACGACGTTCCAAACGTTCAACTTTTTCGCCGTCACGAGTGCCGCCAAGACACTTGCGTTTGGCGCAGGGGTACTCTCGGGCGGCGCGGCGGGCGAGCCCATCACGTTCCTCCTCCGCGCGTGCGACGCGAACGGCCACCATCGGCTTCGCGGCGGCGACGAGTTTCAAGTTGCAATCCGAAGCGTCGGTGACGACAAGGTGCTCACGACGACGACGGTGCAAGACATGGACGACGGGACGTACGCGATCACGTACACTGCACCAGCCAAAGGCGAGTACGAACTCACCGTCACGTTTGGCGGCACGTTTGGTGGCGTGCCGGGCGTCGTCTACGGCTTCCCGCTTGTCGTGGCGTTTGACGACGCGATGGCGCGCGACATGAATCGCATGACGGGCAAGCTCGTGCTCGATGCGCTCTCGACCGACCTCGTCGCGCTCACGCAGCTCGTGGACGACTGCGCGCAGGGCCTTGACGTCGACCTCGCGAGCCTCTCGGCCAGCAGCGTCGCCGACGAAACCGCGGCGCTGATTGCGCTCAAGGAACACTTGTACACAGTCGAGAAGAAGGGCGACCACACGCGGTGGCTCCTCGAAAAAACAAAGTGCCTCGTCTCGTTTCTCACGACGGCGTTGGACGTTGAGAAGGAGAGGACTCAGCTCACGCTGCTCGAGACCGCGTGGGTCGACCTCGTGGCCAAGGTGCCGGTCGTCGCCAACAAAATCGCGCCGCGGCTCGCCGCGCAGAGCGCGCGGACGAAAAGCGACATCCATGTCTACCACGATAAGCTCGTTGTGTACGCTGCCAAGATCAAACACAAGGTACGCGCATTGTCGTCGTTGGGCTGGGTTGTGGATGACGCGGGCACAGGGCTTTTGGACGTACGAGAGTGGCATGAAACAAGCCCTCGCGATGCTCGACGACGCCAAGGAAGAGTTTGCCAAGGAAGAAGTCGCGTTCCAGCGCATGCGGCACGTGGCCGAAATCTTTGAATGCCTTCCGCTCATGGACCCGAGCGACAAGTTGATTCAGCACGTCGCGCGGACGCTCGAGCGACTTCGTGCCGTGTGGACGGTCGTGGGCGACATCAGCCGGCGGCTGACCTTGGCCAAGGACTTGCTCTGGGCGGACCTCGATGGCGCTGTCTTGGAAGACGAGGCCAAGACGATGATGGGCCAAGTGAAATCTGTCGGCAAGGACAAGGAAATCAAGGACAGCGACGTGTTCCAAGGCCTCGAAAACCTCACGCACGACTTTTTGGTCAGCTGTCCGTTGTACCAGTCGCTCCGGCATCCGTCCATGCATTCGCGGCACTGGCTCGAGCTCATGCAGGTCTGGTCCTGTCGCCGCGCCACGTCCCATTTTTGCGTAGGTCGTCCAACAAACGTTTCACAACCCGATCGAGCACACCGAGCTGAAATTTGCCGACATCATGAACCTCGGCCTCCACCGATTCCAAAAAGACATTGAAGAGCTCACGGACCGCGCGCAAAAGGAAGCGCGGGTCGAAGCCTCGCTTGCCGACGTCGAAGCTAGGTGGAGCGCCCTCACGTTCGACGTGACGCAGTACAAGGACACGCAAGTGCCGCTCCTGCGCGTGCGCGACGACGACATTGAAGTGCTCGAGGCCGACCAAGTGATGCTCCAGAGCATGCTCAGTGGCCGCGTCCAATTTTTCAAGGCCCTGAGCGAGACGTGGTTCCATCGCTTGACGTGCGTGCGGCGACATCGTGGTGGCCTCACATGGTGGCGTAGATGCATCGCAGACGTGACGGCAGCGCTCAGTGAGATCCAACGGACGTGGTCGTACTTGGAGCCGCTCTTCATTGGATCGGAAGAAGTCAAGAAGGAGCTGCCGGACGACGCCGCACAATTTGTCACGATCGACACGACCGTCAAGGCCATTTTAACCACATTGGCCGACGCCAAAGTCATCCTCACGGGTAACTAGTCAGTTGGTTAACGGCACGGTCAATGATGATTTGTAGCATGCACGGCCCGGCCTACCCAATTGCAAGAATTGAATGCACTCATGGCGTCGCTCCAGACATGTCAGAATTCGCTGATTGAGTTTCTTGACGGGAAGCGGCGGCTCTTCCCGCGGTTTTACTTTACGTCCGAAGCCGACTTGCTCGACATTCTCTCCAACGGTGGCGTCCCCGAAGCCATCACAAAGCACCTCTCGAAAGTGTTTTTGGCGACCGAGCGCTTCACCTTTGAGAGCCCGACGACGATTTCGCATTTTGCGTCGATTGTGGGCAAGGAAACGATTCGATTCGTTGTGCCCGTGACGTTGAGCGGCAAAGTCGAAGGCTACTTGAGTGACGCGCTGGACGCGATGAAACTCGCGCTCAAGGAAAACGTCAAAGGCACGATCAAACGATACCCCCAAGTGTCACGCACGGATTGGCTCATGGCGCGCACCAACGACGGCACATTGCTCGACGCGGCCCAAGTACGTTTTGATGTCGTGCCGTCGTCAGAATGTAACGTCGTAGGTTGTCTTGCTGGTCGCGGGCATCGAATACACCAAGTGCGTCGAGACGGCGCTCCTTGGCGTTGGCAGTGGCCACGCGTCGGCGCTTGTCGAACTGCTCGAGATGGTGACCATCCAACTCAACGAACTCATCAAGTTGACGCGCACGACGCTGAGCGAAGAGGAACGGCAGCGCGTCATGTGCATGATCACGATGGACGCGCATGGACGGGACGTTGTGCAGACGCTCATCAACCAACACGTGACGTCCCCGACGTCGTTTGTGTGGCAAGCGCAGCTCAAGCCAAAGTACACATTGCCGCCTTCGTTGTGGGAGAGTCACAGTGTTGTAGACTCTTGACGACGGACGCGACGGTCTTGGATATTTGCGATGCGTCGTTTGAATATGGCCTTGAATACCTTGGCAACGGCCCGCGCTTGGTCATCACACCGCTCACGGATCGCATGTACGTCACGGCGACACAAGCGCTCAATTTGCACATGGGCTGCGCCCCCGCGGGGCCGGCGGGGACGGGCAAGACGGAAACGACGAAAGATTTGGCCAATGCGTTGGGCAAACCATGTTATGTCTTCAACTGTTCACCTGAAATGGACTACAAGAGTCTTGGCAACATCTTCAAAGGTATATCCTTGCATGTCGCATACATGTCTGACGGGCGCAGGGCTCGCGTCGAGTGGTGCCTGGGGCTGTTTTGACGAATTCAATCGACTCATCCCCGAGGTGTTGAGCGTCTGCTGTTTGCAATTCAAGGCCGTCTGCGATGGCATCAAGGGCGACCTCGCCAACATTGTGCTCGAAGGTATGACGTGGCCCGTTATTTTATTATTTTCATCCAAACCATGCTGACGACGACGAACAGGGGACACTGTTGTGCTCGACCCCACGTGTGGCACATTCATCACGATGAACCCGGGCTACCTCGGTCGGTCCGAGCTCCCTGAAGGCCTCAAAGCGCTCTTTCGACCGATCACTGTCATGCTGCCCGACCTTTGCTTGATCTGCGAAAACATGCTCATGGCCCAAGGCTTCACGCAGGCCAAGCCGCTCGCATCCAAGTTTTATCATCTATACCATCTCTGTCGAGAGCTCTTGTCCCAGCAGGAACACTACGACTGGGGCCTCCGTGCAATCAAGTCCATTTTGCTCATCACGGGGTCGCTCAAGCGAAGCGAACCAACGTTGTCCGAGTCGCAGCTGCTCCTTCGTGCACTGCGGGACTTCAACGTGCCCAAGCTTGTGCTCCAAGATCAGCCCATCTTTCATGGTTTGCTCCACGATTTGTTCCCCGAGCCACCACCCCCTCGGTTCGCCGCCCATGCGATGGCTTGCCTCACTCGTCTTGCTTTGTAGCAAAGTGAATGCCAACTTGGAAAAGCACATCCAAACAGCGTGTGAAACGCTCGGGCTGTGGCCCGACGAGAATTTCCGGCTCAAAGTCGTGCAGCTTGAAGAGCTCTTGGCGTTGCGGCATTGCGTCTTTGTCATGGGTCCGGCGGGCGCGGGCAAGTCGGAATGCATCTTGACGCTTCAGACGGCCAACGGCATGCAAGGCACCAAGGTCAAGATGGTCGACATCAACCCCAAGGTCGTCTCGACAGAAGAGTTGTATGGGTTCATGCACGTTACCACGCGCGAGTGGAAGGACGGGTTGCTCTCGAAAGTGCTGCGTGACCTCGCCACGGACGAAAGCGAGCAATGGAAATGGATGGTGCTCGACGGGTTGGACCGTGGCTTTTGCAAGCGTTGATTTCACGACTAGGGACTTGGACGCAAACTGGATCGAGAGCATGAACAGCGTCATGGACGACAACAAGACACTCACACTCGCGTCCAATGAACGCATTCCACTGAAAAAGTACATGCGCCTCGTCTTTGAAATCCGAGATCTCGTCTACGCAACGCCCGCGACAGTGAGTCGCGCAGGCATCTTGTACATCTCGACCGACGAAGGTACACTCGATTCTCTCATGAAATGAGTGCCCACATGCGTGCGACAGGGGTGCAGCATAAATCCTTCCTCGCGAGCTGGCTCAGCGACACATCCCCCGAAGTTGAAGTCCGCGCCCGGCTGGGCGAATGCGTCGTCAAGTACATTGACCCATGTCTCTCGTATCTCCGCAAGCTCAAAGGCATCGTGGCCATGGAAGACATTTCGCTCGTCCAGGGCTTTCTCCACTTTTTGGACGCGACGTTGGACACGGCCATCACAGACGACGCGCGCAAGATTGACGTCGTCTGTGGGTTTTCATCGATTTGGGCGTTTGGCGCGGCACTGTGCGTCGCCGACGACGGGACCGACTACCGCAAACTCTTTTCCGAGTGGTGGCGGTCGGAATTCAAAACGATCAAAATCCCCATTCGCGACACGGTCTTTGACTATTACTTGAACCCGACGTCGCTCCAGTTTGATACGTGGCGCGTCAGTCCGTTCTTTACAACTGTCAAGTACGAGAGCAAGGAACCGATGCATGCGGTCACAGTGCCCACGACCGAGACAGTGAGCGTGCTCCTATGGACAAGCAAGATGATTGCCGATGGCCATGGCGTCATGCTTTGTGGCCAAGCAGGCACGGGCAAGACGCAATTGATCAAAGGTTCGAACCTCTCAACTTGGACTTGAATTTAATCGTGGCAGGGTTCCTCCAAACCGCCGTGACACAAAATCTCGTGAACGCGCAGGGCAAAAACTACATGTCGAGCACGATCAATTTCAACTTTTACACGAATGCGACCGTCCTCCAAAGCGCGTGTGAATCCAAGCTCATCAAGCGCATGGTACTAGTGTCGATGGACTTGTTTGATTGCACGGATGGATGTTAGGGGTCGACGTATGGCCCCATGGTGAGCGGGGCCCAGTGGATCTATTTTCTGGATGATTTGAATTTACCCATGGTGGACGCGTACAACACGCAGAGTGCGCTGGCGCTGCTTCGCCAACTCATGGATTACAACCATTGGTACGACCGAGCCAAATTTACCGTCAAACAAATGGTCGACTGCCAATTTGTCACGTGTATGAACCCAACGGGTGGCTCTTTTTTCATCAACCCTCGCTTGCAACGGCATTTTGTAACGTTTGCGATCGCTTTACCAAGTGCCACGAGGTTGGTTTGAACAATGACAAAAGGCGCACACGTTATATTCTGCCTAGTCTCTTGACCATTTACCAAACGTTCTTGGACGGACACTTGAATGACTTTAACGATGATATTCGGAAAGCATCTGTGAATATTCTCAAAGGTATTAAGTCTTTGCCACCCATGTCGTTCATTTGCATCGTAGGGGCCCTGGCCTTGCATGCCCAAGTCTCGACGACTTTTCGTAAAACCGCAGCGAACTTTCACTACGAATTCAATATTCGTCACTTGTCCAACGTCGTCCAAGGCATTCTTCTCTCCAAGCCAGCTTACTTTGATGTCTCTGGAATCCTACACTCGATCCCGGCCTTTGTAACACGATTATTCTAGGACACGCACAAATTTGTCCTCTTGTGGTTGCATGAATCGACGCGCGTCTATGGCGATCGCCTCGTCTCGCTCGCGGACTTGAACAAGTACAACCAACTGGCGCTGAGCCAAGCCAAGAAATTGTTTCCGTCCGTGTCGGTCCAAAAGTTCTTTGCCCAAGACCACCCCGAGCCACTCGTGTTTTGCCCGCTCACGTCCACGGGGGCGTCGCTCGACCTCGACTACGACCAGGTATTATTTTCCTCGAAATGCCATCGACGTCATGCCATCCTAGGTGATGTCCTTGCCCGACATGAAGCAAAAGCTGGAAGATGCGCTGAGTGACTACAACATGATGAACGCCAAGATGGACCTCGTGCTCTTCAAGGACGCAATCGAACACGTCGCCCGCATCATGCGCATCATCTCCAATGCCTCGGGGCATGCCATGCTCGTTGGCGTGGGTGGAAGCGGCCGCAAATCGCTGGCTCGACTCAGCGCCCACCTTGTTCACTACTCGGTCGTCGACATTAGCATCACCCAGTCGTACAAGTACGGTGTGACGAGTCGAGTGCACATTGAAACGACCGGCTGTGACTAGTCTGATGGACTTCAAGACCGACTTGCAGACTTTGTTTGCGCGCGCGGGGATCAAGGGGGAGAAGCTCGTTTTCTTGCTCTCGGACACGGACATCAAGAAAGAGCGCATGCTTGTCTTCATCAACGACTTGCTCTCGTCGGGTTGTATCTCGGATCTCTATACGACAGAGGAGCAGGACGCGATTGTCGCGCAGTTGGCGACGAAAATCAAAGGCGTACGACAACGTCGTCCCGCGCGGCACATTCTACAAAGTCCAACTTCTTTCCCTAGGAGAAGGACACGTGCTGGGCGTACTTTTTACACCAACTCAAAGAAAACGTGCACTGCGTGCTGTGCTTTTCGCCAGCAGGGTCGACGTTTCGTGGCTGGGCGCGCAAGTTTCCCGCACTTGTCAACTGCACCATCATCGACTGGTTCCAGCCGTGGCCCGTGGATGCGCTTCAGAGTGTCGCGATCAAGTGTCTCAGCACCACGACGCTTCATGGCGATGTCCTTGCCGCGGTCGAGCAGTTCATGCCGCATTCGTTTGAAGTCGTAAACGGCATGGCCAAAAAGTTCAAGGACGAAGAAGGCCGAATTGTCTACACGACACCCAAGACATATTTGGAGTTCCTGGCGCTGTACACGACGCTCTTGGTCCAAAAGCAACAAGAGATGGCCAAGGTACTGGCAAGAATGCGAGATCGTGTCGTTGATGTGATTTTGGAGTAGGCGATCTTTCGCCTTCAATCAGGGCTCGATAAACTCGAGAGCACGTCCCATGTGGTGGCCAACATCGAAGACGATTTGGAAAAGACACTCGAGGAAGCCATGAAGAAGAAAGCGATCGCGGAAGAAATGGCCGACGTCGTCGCGGCCGACAAACTGCTCGTGGAAAAGGAGACTGAAAAAGCCAACGTCGAAGCCGAAAAATGTGCCGTCATCCATGCTGACATGGCGGGGAAGAAGGCGGACACGGAAAACGATCTCGCCGCCGCGCAGCCCATGGTCTTGTGTTTGGCGTATGGAGTGTTTCCTCATGACTATGATGATGCAGGTGGACGCGGCGATGGCCGCGCTCGACACATTGAATCGAAAGGATTTGGGCAACTGCAAGACTATGTCCAAGCCACCGGGCGGTGTCGCCGACATTTTTGCCAGTGTGATGGTGCTCTTTGCAGGCATCAACGCCGACGTACCAGTCCAGAAGAACGGCAAGATCAAGGAAAAGGACCGCGCATGGGAAAGTTGCAAGAAAATTCTGCTCGCCAACGTGAATGGGCTCATCGACGAACTCAAGAGCTTCAAATCCCTTGTGGATGCCAACACCGTGCCCGAAACCAACTGGAAGGAAATCCGTCCGCTCTTGGAGCTCCCGCATTTCAATGTCGAGACGATTGAGAAGCGCAACTCAGCTGCGGCAGGTCTCTGTGCTTGGGTCATCAACATTGTCCAGTACTACGATGTCTTGGTCACGATCGAACCCAAGCGAAAGGCGCTGCAAGAAATCACCGACAAGTGGACCGCCGCAAACGAAAAACTGTCGGCCGTGCAAAGCAAAGTACACACCAACCATTCGTTCACGAGAGTTGAACATGTCGCGTGTAGGTCCAAACATTGCAGGAACGCTTGGCGAAACTCACGGCCGCCTACGACAAGACAAACGAGGATGTCAGCATTGCCATCGCAACGGTCGAGCGCGGCAAAATTCGCATGAACTTGGCCAAGCGGCTGACGGCGGCATTGGGGAGTGAAAACGTTCGGTGGCAAAAGAATGTCGATGTGTTGAAGACCGAGGCCGAAACGACGGTACGTCATATGGTTGTGGTCGCCTTCACATGGACGATACAGGTCGGGGACGTCCTCATCGCAGCAGCTTTCGTCTCGTACGCAGGTCCATTTACAAAGCCATATCGAGAGCTCTTGGTGCAAGCACATTGGCGGCCATTTCTGCTCGGGCTGAAAAAGCCCCTTGCGTTGCATGCAGAGGCAACGTCGGTGTCGATGCTCACGTCTCCAACAGACGAAGCATCGTGGATTGGGTACTTTAGTGGACAGCATTCGTCGTCAACCTTTCGACCACTAGGTTTGGCCTCCCGAGCGACCGCGTTTCGATTGAAAACGGCACCATTGTTCAAGCGTGCAAACGGTGGCCGCTCTTGATTGACCCGCAGCTGCAAGCAATACACTGGCTGCAGGCCAAGGAAGCGCCCGTGGTCGTGCGGCAGTACATGCCAAACCTCATGTTGACTCTCGAGACAGCGATTGAGCAAGGCCAGTCGTTGCTCATGGAGAACGTCGAGGAGACGATCGACCCAGCGCTCTGGCCCATCATCACGCGGGGTACTATGTCGAAAGGTAGTGCGTCAAGCAAAGTAGAATGTCATCATTGAGCGATGGTTGTAGGTCGAAAGCTGTGCTTGAAATTGGGCGACAAAGTCATCGAGTGGGCGCCAACATTTCGCCTCTACTTGCATACGACGATGGCCAACCCACATTACGCTCCCGAAGTGCAAGCCGAGACGACGCTTGTGAATTTCTCCGTGACGCCGCATGGCCTGGAAGAGCAGTTGCTGGCACTCGTGATTCGAAAGGTTTGTCGCGACGAGGATGCCAACGTGCTGACATTCGTTTAGGAATGGCCCAAGAAAGCCAAAGCGAGGACGGCGTTGATCCAACAACAAAATCGCTTCAAAATCACGATGCAGTCGTTGGAAGATAAAATCCTCAACAATTTGGCCGACGCCGAGGGCGACGTGACTGAAAACGTTCAGCTGATTGGGGATTTGGAAACGACAAAGGCCACGGCCGATGCCATTTTCGTGCAAGCCAAGAGCGCTGCCGAGAACGAGCTCGTCCGTTGCTCGAACATTGAACGCTTTGACTCTCTGTTGCGTAGGCGATCAACCAACTGAGTGCCAAGTACCAGGGTGTCGCCCGGCGCGGGTCGTTGCTCTTTTTCATCCTCAACAACCTGCACAAACTGCACTCGTACCACGTGTTTTCGCTCAATGCGTTTGTCGTGATGTTTCAGCGCGGCATGGACGCTGCCAAGGGCCACGACGAAGACAAAAAGCCTGGCCATGCCCTCAGTCGATTCAAAGCGGCGGCAAAGCGCGTTATTGTGAGCCAGCGATTCCACTGGCACGTCGACATGCTGCTCTTGGATCGATTGGTCGAAGAAGTGCACGTTGATCTCAAGTCGATTCTGGCGAGGTAGAGATTCCGTGGCGGTCGTGGTAGTCTCGATCGTCGTCGCTAGCGCCCAAGAAGAAACGCCAGACGAGTCGGCCATCGCCCAGCGCTGCGTCCATCTCCAAACGAGCATCACCGAAGTCGTGTTTGATTATGTCCGTCGCGGGTTGTTTGAACGGGACAAACTCGTCGTGGCCACGCAACTCTGTTTTGCGATTCTCAAGGAAGAGAATAAAATCTCGACCGCCGAAATTATGTGTGTACGTCGTTCGTGTCTACCTGCGTTGTGAACCTACTGTCGTCGGGTTGTAGTTGACCACGAGTCCAATGGCCGACGACGCGACGACGTGCACGACGGCCATTGGCCTGCTCAACGAATGGCTACCAGAGACCCTCTGGTCCAAGTTGCGCAAACTCGAAGAGCTCGTGCCGATGCTCACCAACGAATTCAAACTTGACGGCGAAGAGTGGAAAGACTGGTACCAGTCTGACACACCGGAAACGGACCCGATGCCAGGCAAGCCCCGCACGGCGCTCGTCCAACTGCTCCTCCTTCGCACGCTACGGCCCGATCGCCTTCTCGTCGCGCTGAGCAAATTCATCGCATCGCACTTGGGTGCGTTTTTCATCCAGCAGCCACCGTTCGACCTCGAACACATTTACCAAGAAGCGAGCGCGTCGACGCCCATCTTTTTCATCTTGTTTCCGGGCGTCGACCCAACCCACGAGATCGAAGCGCTCGGGCGGCGGTTCCAGATGACGGCGGACCGCGGCAACTTTATGCACATCTCGATGGGCCAAGGCCAGGAAGGGCCCGCCGAGCGGACGCTTGAAAAGTACGCGGCCGATGGATCGTGGATCGTCCTCCAAAACATCCATTTGATGCCGCGATGGCTGCCGCAGCTCACGCGGCTCCTGCACATGTGCAGCCAGACAGCCGATGCCAACTTTCGCTGTTTCTTGTCGGCGGAAGCGCCGATGCTCACGACGGAATCCAACATCCCCGAACCGCTCCTCCAAGTGTGCATTAAAATCGCCAACGAAGCGCCCGCGGACCTCAAGAGCAACCTCCGACGCGCGTGGGCGGCGTTTTCACTCAAGACGATCGAGAGCAGTGTCAAACCCAACGAGTTTCAGGGCTGCCTCTTTGCCCTCTGCTTTTACCACGCCGTCGTGTTGGGCCGTCGGCGGTTTGGACCCCAGGGATGGAGTCGCATGTACAGTTTCAACCAAGGCGACCTCACTCTCTGCGCCGACGTGCTCCAACGGTAGAGCATGTCAGAATCGATGGGTTGACTCATATCTGTAGGTACATGGACAAATCCCTCGACGCCAAACTGCCGTGGGACGACCTGCGGTACATCTTTGGCGAGATCATGTATGGCGGGCACATTACCGACTTTTGGGACCGCTTGACCAACAAAACGTACCTCGAAGTGCTCTTCAAGGAAGACGCGCTCAAGTCCAAGGACCTCATGCCCGGGTTCGCCGCGCCAGACCCGTACTTGTTTACGTATTCCAAGTACAGCGCGTTCATCGAAGCCGACATGCCTATCGAGACACCGTCCATCTTTGGCTTGCACCCAAACACAGAGATCCAAACCATGTCGAATGCGTGCAACGACCTCTTTTTAAATATGCACCGCGTCGCAAGCGCCATGCTGGGGCTCATGCCGGCAGCGTCGGCGGCCCATGGGACTGGAACCAACAAGGCGGCGATCGTTCAAAGCTTGGCAGCTCAATTGCCGAGCGACTTTCCTCTCATGGATCTGCAAGACCAGGCCGCCCCGCTGCTTGAACAAGGCCACCCGACGGCCCCGTACGTCGTCGTCGCACTCCAAGAGTGCACGCGCATGAACGCGCTGCTGCATGTCATGCGCAAATCGCTCGGCGAGCTCATCAAAGGCATGAACGGTCAGCTCAACATGACCGACACGCTGGAAGAACTACTTGAGGCGATGACGTTGCAGCAAGTGCCAGGTCGCAACCCCCAGCATTTGTGTTCGTGGGAGCGGTATGCATGGCCATCGCGCCAGTCACTCGCTGTCTGGTTCGCCGACCTTCTCGACCGCGCCGCGTTTCTCGCCGCGTGGATTAACGAATGGCATCTCCCCGCCTCAATGTGGCTCTCGGGCCTCTTCAATCCCGCGGCGTTCTTGACCGCTGTCAAGCAAGTCACGGCGCGAAGCCTCGACTTTCCCCTCGACAACATGACGATCGAAACGCACATCCTCAACACGACAACTGTCTCTTCGGTCGCGACCAAGGGGTTCTTTGTCCATGGCCTCTTCCTCGAAGGCGCGAGGTGGTTGATCAGCGACGACCCGGACGAGTTGCAAGCGCATTCGTACACGATCGACGAGCTCGAGCACCCGTGCGCGGGGTATTTGAGCGACGCGACGCCCAAAGAAGTGGTACGTCGTCCACAGTTGTTGTGTCTCGACACGCGGGGTAGGTGTGTCCGATGCCAATCATCTACATTCGAGCGGTCGCGATCAAAGACGACTGGGAAGCAACGGCGCCAGGGTACTTTCGGAACGACGCGACCGTGTACGAGTGTCCCGTGTACGTGACGTCGCAGCGCGGTCCGACCTACATTTGCCTCGCGACGCTGAGTACCAAAGTGGCCAAGGCCAAGTGGATTCTCGCGGGCGTCGCCCTGCTCCTTCAAAAGGACTAAGCGTGTACAGTTGGGAAGAATCTCTATTATAAGTTGCTCGAAATAGTTTGTGTGGAAATAGGGGTGTCGTCAAGCTTGGACAAAGGCCTGGTAGTTGTGGACGATGGCCGGCACGTCTTCTCTCGCGACGGCTGCGCCGTACGCATCGACGAGATGCGCGGGCATGTGAATCGTCCCAAAGTACGCGTGGAGCGCGGTCATGAAATCATCGCGGAGGGCCGAGCTGTGCATCGTAACCTGCAATTTGGCCACGTCGCGCAAAACGATTTGGCTCTGTGCGTCGCGGATGTTGAATTCCTTGGTTTGGACGACGGTAAAGAGCGTGGGGAGGACGTCATGGAGGAGGAAGCGGCGGAACGTGTCGCGCTGGTCGGGCAGTGCGTGTTCCTTGAACACGTGCTCGACAATGTTTTGACAGAGCGTTGCGACGGCGCGGATGATGTGCAGCTCCATGCCAAAGCCATCTTGGACGAGGCGGAGGACTTGGGGCAGCGACGCCACGTTCGTCGGCGACGCGAGGACGGCCGTGAAGCGATGTTGGACAATGTTCATGAGGAACGAGTAGAGGTACTTTTGGGCCGTCGCGCGTTCGGTCGCGTTCGTGTCGTCCGACACGATGAGCTGCATCATGTGGTTCAAAAAGCCCATGACTGAGCCGTCGAGGATCGGGCCAAATTCGGGCACGGCCTTGTATTGGATGATGAGTTGGTTCATGAGTTGGACAACTTCAATCACGTCGTTCACTTCGCAGTGCTGCATGAGCGAGACGAGGACGTCGGCGCGCGAGAGAAACACAGCCGGGTCGAGGAGGATCACAAGGCGATGGAGCGTCACAATCACCTTGGACCGCACGGCCGCGCACGTTGGGTAGGCGAGGCAGACGCTGGCCGTGGCCGAGAGCGACGTCGTAAAGATCTCTTGGTCTGGCTGGCGACTCTTGAAGCCTTTGAGAATGTGGCACATGGCATTCAGGACCGCCGCGAGGTGGACGCCGAGCTCCATTGTCGGGGGTTGGTGCAAGCAGCGCTCGATTTGGGCCAGCTGTGGGGTCAATACAATGCCAACATACTGCCACTTAAGCGCGCCAGCAGTTGGCGGCATGGATCCAATCAAAAAGCCCGTCAATTCAAAAAGGTAGAGCTGGTCTTCGAGTGTGAGCAGCGTGTCGTCGACGGTGCCAGGCACGACCAAATGGGGCTCGATCGCTTGGAGCAGCTGCGACATGTGGGGGTGGACACTCGTGCCAAGGGATTTCAGCAGTCGGAGGACCAAGTAGCACGCGCGCGAGCGGAGCGTCGGGTGGCGCGCGCCGACGCCAGCCGAGCCAAACATGCGGTCCAGGAGGAGGAGAAGCAAGTTGGGGTAGACGCGGAGGAGCTGGCTGTACCGCGTCGTGAGCTCGTAGTACATGCAGAGGACGCGGTAATGGAGCGACGCCATGTCGACGACGGTGAGGAACGTGTTGTGGACGGCGACGACGATCTGCATGAACGGCCCGTTCATGTCTTCGTACTGCGCGGCGTTTTTGACGCCCGTGAGCCCTTCTTTGAAGTAGTACACGAGCGCCAAGCACGCTTCCAAATCGCGGTGTTCCATCGTCCGAATGTTGGCCAGTGCGTCTTGGAGAAGCGTGCCCACGTATTGCAAGATCACATCGGGTCGCATGCGCGTGAGGTTGACAAAGATCGAGCGGAGCTGGCGCCGGTAGTCTTCAAATTCGGCTTCGTCGACCTGGTCATCTTCGTCAGGGTACCGCATTTGGCGGTAGATGCCATGGAGCCATGGGGTCAAGTACTGCGACGGCTGGAAGAGATCCTGTGGCGTTTCGCTGCGGAGGAGGCCACAGAGTGCGTTGACAACCTCAAACACTTCTTGGGAGACGTCGGTTGCGTCGTGGGCAAAGAGGAACCACGCGAGTGGCATGAGTTGGGCCATCATGGCGCTGGCCTGCTGGTAACGCTCGGCGTCCTGGGTCTGTCGGAACGCGTCGATGCACGTAATCAATTCCAAGCCCATCGTGTTGACGACTTCGCCGATTTCTTCGCAAAAGTCGTCGTTCTATGCCCACGTCAAATCCACAGGTCCATCAAGGCCTACCTCGTTCAGAATCGGCTGCAGTTGCGCCAAGGCGGACACGAGGTCGAGCGAGACAAAGAGCGCGAGTTTCTTCTCGGGGGCCATGCCCTTGGCGATGACTTCGTTGAGGCAGTTGGCGGCGCGGCACCGCAGCGCGTCGAAATGGTTGAGTGCGTGGAAGAGCACCGGGACGAAGCGCATGACGAGCGCGAGGTCGACCCATTGGATATACTTTTGCAGCGTCTCGAGTGCGGCAAGCGAAAGCGCAAGCAAATTGGTTTCCTGTGGCTGATACGCCGACAAAACGTTGTGGATCACGTCAAACGACTGCGCGATGCAGCTGCTTGGGCCGTCACGCATCGCGTCCTTGATCTTCATGTTGTGGCTGGCGTACTGCGCGCCATACCGCGTCGCATCAAACTCGACAATTTCTTCGTACGTCGCGATGAGGATGCAAAAGTACATTTCGACCATGAACGGTCCGCGCGGCAAGAGCGCGAGGAGGTCCTGGAACGCCGTGGGCCATTGGTCGGGGTAGTCGTGACGGATCTAGCGTCGATGAGTGGTCACAACGAACGAAACGACAGACCAAAAGTGCAATCACGACAGCAATTTTGGTCTTGATGAACGACGGAAGGCTTTCTTGGAGCTGCAACCACGCCAACAGGTCGAGGCGAATGTGCTGCGTCATGGCAGGCGTGAGTTGGTTGAACAGCGCCGAGCCTTCGGTCAGGTATTCCTAGCGACGACACACATGACAATCGTTCGTTCGCTCGACAAGCACCCTACTTGGAGCGCCTGGAGCGCGTAAAACTTGACTTGTTCGTGGCCCGACATTTCAAAGAGTTGGAGGAAGAGGGCGTAGCTGGTCTGCTTGGCCACTTGGCAGTACATCTCCGCCTCACCCTTCACCTTCTGCGCCTCTGAGTCCTTGAGACTCGCGCCCGCGTATTGGAAAGCATACAAGACCGCGCGCTCGAGCTCTTCCACGTTCACAGCGGCCATCGAAGGAAGCAAGCGCTTGCTTGGTGACCACGATTCCAGAATGCGACCAATCGCGGACGCGCCTCCCGTTCGGCGAGTTGTGATTGGTTTACCTCTATGTTTCGATAGGCCCCCCAATACTGTCACATGTGATAGTACCGAGACGAATGTTGGTCGCAACCCATGACTCGTACACCCAGCGAATGACGGTCTTGCACGATGTCAGGACCACAAACACAGTTCTTTGACGACCGTGTGGTCCCAAGGACACTCGGGAACGCTGCCTCGTCCAAGTAATTACTCCCAGAAGGACGAAAGCAAGTCAAAAGTTCAAGGTGAACGTCCGGCATGCGACGAGGGGGTGTCGTGTTAAATAAGTGTCATCGATCGACGGGTTTCACATTGACCGTATTGGATGTGGTGGCGAAAGATGGGAACGAAGACGCTCGCGCAGGTGGTTGCATTCGCGCACAGAGCACACAGTTGGTCAGGCCATGGGGCTTACAAATGATGGTCCCATCAGTGGTCGACGGCAGGCTGGGCTTGGCACCAATAATTGGACCCGCTTTTGACTCGTGGGGTTTCTTGCTGCAGAGAACACATCGGTTGAGGTGATGCACGGAACAAAACGACCCGTCGTTCGCTTGGGCGGTGGAGTACGGCGCGGCTTTTGGCAGCGCGGGAATGATCGTCAAATTTCGTGGACTCGGGCGCGGTGGATACGATGTAGTCGGTCCAAAAGTGGACCCGCCCATCTTTTGCCGCAAGGCACACAAAACACACCCTTTGAGCTTGTGGTCGTGGCATGCCCCTCCGGTGTCAGTTTGCATCATGGGGGTGACGGTGGCTTGTTGGGGTACTGGATATGTTGTCGTCCCCGATGGGATTGGCTGCAGCGTCGGCGCACTGGCTTGGAGCTGCTTATTGGCGCCATAGAGGCTCTTGTAGAGACTGCTATTGCTTCGTTGGGGCTGCAATTTCTCGCTCGGTGGCGAGGACGACGACGACGTTACAACCCACGACCTTGCCTCCTTTTGTGGTGGGGTGTAACTAGGTGCATTAATCGGGTCCAATTGATTGTTGCTGACGTGCAGTTGGTAGTGTGGCTTGGTAGAGGTCGTTTGGTACGCATTTGTAGGGTGCGATCGTACTTCCGGCACCGCGCGTGTCTCCAACTGTTTGGGAGGCGTCGAAGTCGACGACATCGCGTGGATCTGTTGCTGCAGCTTTTGAATCTGTGCTTGGCCGTCCCGGAGCTTCTTCTCATACGTTTCGTTCTGCGCGACGAGCGACTCGATCGCTTGCTCCTTTTCGCGCATCTCGGCTTGGTACTTTTGGATGCGTTCGGACACGTCAGCTTGTTTTTCCTTTTGTTCGACCAACTCGTGGACCTTTTGCTTCAATTTGGCAATATGGGCGCGGGCCGCCGCGAGTCCTACGTGTCCCATCAGCGTCTCCGAGCAGCTAGCAGTCGCACCAAGATGGAGCTGCCGGGGCGACATGGGCACGTTTTGGTTAAGCACGACGCACTGCATCACGGCCCGCGTCCGGTCGGCAAATTGAATCGTTCGATTCGTCTCGTCTGACGCGCGCGCCGTGATGGTCGCAATCAACACCTACACACGTGAGATTCAGACGTACTTCGAATGGACAACCAGTATACCGTGCGGGTGTTGCCTCCAAGCGAATCTTGGAGCAGCCGCGTGAGCGACGAATCGCGGTATGGAATGTGTTTGCGGCCTGGCTGGGTCAACGCGGCGATGCAGTTGCCGAGCGCCGAGAGGCTCGTGTTGATGTTTTTCATTTCCTCGATTTCAACTCCTGGCTTCATCGCGTGCTTGTTCCACTTCTCCGAGCCGGCCAAATCGACCAAGTTGAGCTTGGCACGGCGGAGGCCGTCCTTGGATTGCGACTTGAGCGTGACTTGGAGGATCGCATGCGACCGACTGCTCTGGGCATTCATGTCGGTTTCGCGCACGACGCGGTGGAGCCGTCTACGATGGTGTCTCTCGATAGACGACACAAAACTGCGAGCGTACCCTCGTTTGAGGAACGTGATGACGTCCGAGAGCGACGCAATCGGGACCGTCGAGAGGCCTTGGACGACCATGTCGGACGTTCCGTCGAGCGCTTCGCGCAGCCCGAGTGGCCGCTGCCGCTTTTTGTCGGTGAGCAAATCAAAGATCTTTTCGTTGTAGATCTGGACGTAGGCACACGAGATGCTGCACTGCGCAGACTTGGCGGTTGTTTCGACGAGCTGGCAGAGGGCACGGGGAATGATGCCCCACGAGGGGGCGAAGAGCGTGACATCTGGCGTACTCCCGCGCGTCGCACGCTCCGCTTCGTCCATGCCTAGAATCGTGTGCGTTTTGCCCGTGCCCGTTTGACCGTAGGCAAAGATGGTCGCGTTGTAGCCGTCGATGACGTCGGCGACGAGCGGCTGCACCGAGGCGTAAAGGTCGGCTTGCGTCGCGTCGGGAGAAAAGATGCGGTCAAAGGAACATTCGATCTGGCTTGACGACGACGACGACGACGGCATACGAAGGGACGTTGGCGTGGTCGACACCATCTACAGACTCGATTGAGGGAGTATGCCTCAGGGACGACGTTTGTACGTCGGCAGGGGGCAGCGACAGTTCGTAGGCAGAGGGAGGGCGCACGCGCACAAACACTTTGATGCGTTCGTTCGCGACGGAGCGGTCATCGTCGAGCGAGAGCGACGTCGTCGTGGCCGATGGTGGGGGACTCGGCCGCCGACTTCGCACAAAGTCTACTGCGGTGTGGGGTCGAACTGCCACCGACGACTCGACGCTTCTTGGGATTGCAAGGCCGCCTCCATTTAATGTGTCCATGCCACATGACGTGTGCATAAGTAGTAGGACGTCGCGTCCGCTTTTGCCGCGCCGCGCGGAACCCTTGGTCGGTGGCGGTTACAGCGAAACAGTTTCAAGTCCGTCGAGCTCTTCGTTTGATGAAAACGTGAGATTTGCTTGTATCGTTGGGGATACCACAAGACAAATCTCGACAAGTATTATGTGTTGTCCATTGGAGTTCAGCTTAGTCAATGCGTTGCATGAACCAAGGTCTCTCGTGCGAGTCGGCAGCTCCCATCCTCTTCATGCTGTCGATCCCTCGTGACGAAACGCCGCGCTGGTTTGCTCGGGGGCTGGCCACCACACAGCTGTTTGAAACGATATCAAAGGCCCGTGAGAGGATGATTCGCCGTGGTCGATTTGCCTGGCACAACGAATGGACACCGTGCGATGAGCTTGGACGTGCACTCGGCGCGTCGTCAAGGCGAGGATCGAGATGGAGGGCGCGCCATATCATATTCTGCTCGGCTCTCCGTGCGACCCTCTATTTTGTGGTCTACACTGCAACGTTGGGGCCAAGGCCGCCTTTGTCGTGTGAGATTCAAACTCATTGATACCATCCTCTTTGATCGAGGAATGGCCGACCAATCAGTCACAAGGTTTGCCAAGGCACAAGTGAGCATCGTTGGCCGTCGTTGCGCCTTATCCCACCTCCAAGATTGTTGCACCAGTAAGCACCATTGCCGTTGAACACTGCGAGTAAGTGGGCCAGCAAGGCTGCAACGTTGGTGTCGGCGCCGTTGACCTATGCCTGCCATTGCTTCCTCACCTCGATCTGTTTTCTTGTCAAAGGGGGCATCGTCAAACTCGTGGAAGGCCAAGACGGGACGTTTGCAACATGTGCTCTGAACTTCGATTCAAAGTATGCGATTCAAGTTCTAGATGGTTTTGGACTCGTGGCAAGAGGAGAGCGATTCAATTTCGAATCCGACAGAATTTTTGGAGTGTCCGAGTGCTCCTAAAACCATGTCACCACAACTCGTTACTGCCTACGTATACAGTCACTTGAGCCAGTGGTGAGCTTGTGGAGCTTGACTCATCACCGCGCGCACACTTTGGCGCATTCAAGAGGATACCCTCGAGAGAAAGACCACACGTCCTCATGCAAGGAAAAATAAAATTAACCGGACCATGCTGAAATAAAAAAGGGTCGGCGCAGGCACACCCGGTTTGTTTTTCTCATTTATTTACTATATTAAATGAATTTTCATTGTTTGAACTTCAGTAAATTATCTATGAAAAATGACATGGATAAATAAATGAATTTTGTTTACCTAAACAGAGAGATTGCAACCCTGTTGCCATTTTCAGCGAGAGATTTGACGAGTGGGTGTGCCGTTGCTTGCTCCCGGACCGCTGCCATGTTCTCCTTCATCTCGACACAATACCAATGGTACAAGCTAGAGTTTGGCCTCACGCTTCTCTCTCCGTGGGAAGTCTTCATCTTCAGTACGTCGACCTCTCTCTTCCGTCTTCGTCGAGACCCCCCATGTGATTATGCTTCCTACCTCTAGACTCGGTCGTGCTCTTCATCCTCAGCGCCACCTCCTACTTCACACTGCGCGCAGTAGAATACATGGCGTAAACGTGGGTCGACCCACGACGTGGCAAGACAACGACCCTGTAATCGCGGAAATATGTGCTTTATGATCGATGATGGTTCCATCCACCACCCTCTCGCCTCCTCCTCTCACATTGCAGGGAGCATGACATGCCTACTCTTGTAGTCATCCACTCCCTTTGCATCGATCGGCAGCATTCCCTACACCCGTCGTGGCCGTCGTGAGCTTCTTTGACGGCCCGGCTTCCGTTTCGCAACAACAAAAAACTGTTGGTCCTAAAATAGGCCGACGCGCCACACCGCAACTTGCTTGTGCATTCTTGGTCTTCGAGAACTAGATCATGGACGACGATGGGGGAATGCTCGACTGCGACGATTTTGAAAGTCGGGAGACCACGGTTGTGTGTTGTGACTGATATGCGGTGATCGTAGAAACTCTCAAAGTCTGCGTGGTCGGGAACGGCAACGTTGGGAAGACTAGTCTCACGACCCGCTATGCCAAAGGCCGGTTCACCAACAACTACAAGAAGACGATCGGCGTCGACTTCATGGAGCGCGTGATCACGATCGACGGCGAAGACGTGCATTTGATGATCTGGGACACGGCCGGCCAAGAAGAGTTTGACACGCTCACGAGTCGGTATTACCGCGGCGCGGGCGCCGTCTTGTATGTGTTTTCGACCGTTGACCGCGATTCGTTTGACGCGCTGCCGTCGTGGCAGCAAAAAGTCAAGGACGAGTGCGGCTCGATCTGCCAAGTGCTCGTGCAAAACAAAATCGACTTGGTCGACGACGCCGTCATGACCAAGTAAGACACTGATCGTGCTCTCGTTCGGACATGGTGACAACGTCGACAGGGCCGAAGTCGACGACATGAAGGAACGTCTCCGCGTGCGGCTCTTTCGCACGTCGGTGCAGGAGAACCACAACGTCGAAGAAGGTACCGCGTAATCCTCCCAATCACCTAAGATGGACACTTGACTAGTCTTTGAGCATGTCGTGCGAAAGTACCTCAAGAAGAAGACCCCGGACGAAGACACGAGCGCCGCCGTGGCCGACATTGGCACGTTGACCAATGACGCCGCCGCGCCGTCCCCGACCAAGAAGGGCAAGTCGAAGAAAGCCAAGCAGCGCGCTGCCGAAAACGGCGACGACGAGATGGCACATCACATGGAAGACGACCGACGACAGCCCCCGCGGGTCGTGACCAAGAAGGCCACCGCCGCGGACGTGACATGCTTTGATGACATCCGCGTGGCTGTTCCTGCGGCGGACGAGGGCCCCGTGGACGACAAGGACTGGGAACAAGACGTAGACCACAATGTGCACGAGTCGCCGCGGGGAGACGAGGGGAGCTCACAAGGCGGGATCGAAGTGATCGAGCCAAGCAAACGGCGGACGAACGGCAAGAAAAAGAAAAAGGAGTGTATAATTTCTTAAGTTGATGGTGCGTCGTCCGAGGCTATTTTTAGTTGTGCTTTCGCACGCTTTCTTCACGCGCGATGGACGACTACTCGTACAATGCCATCACGGGCGCGACACTGAGCATCATGCATGTCCCGCCGGACGTCGATGCCTTTGTGGCCATACAGCGGATCCGCCAGGATGCGCTCGAGGCCAAGGAAGCGCGCGCCATGGCATGGGAAGACTACTTTGCCACGCAGTGGGGCAAGCAAGACCGCGCCGAGGCGCGTAAGACCGAGGCGCGGCTCCAGGCGCAAATCGACGAGCTCTCCAAGGCGCGTCCACTCAAAATCTCCACATTTAACCCTTGGGTTGTAGATCCAAGTTACGTCGCGCAACTTTGAATTGTGGAACACGGCGCTCGACAGCCAGTTTTACGAATACGTCCATTACGTGCTGGGGCGAAGCGATGCGTCGATGCGTGCGGCGTTGCTTGGCAATGTTTCCTATGGCCTCATGCCCCTCCCGCGCGCGTGCACGACCAAGGACTACCGCCTCGTCGAGCTGCTCCTCCAAGACGGCGCCGACCCGACCGTCCACGTGCCCGCGAGTCCGTACCCATACATGCAATCCATCTTCCGCGCGTCCGTCGAAGACCTCAATGTGTTTAACCTGCTCGTGAAATACGCACCCCGGGCCCAAGACTTCTGCGCGTGCGACGACGACGGCCTCTCGCTCGTCCATGCCGCGGCGCAGGGCGGCCACGCGAAAGTCCTCGACGCGTTGTTGCATCTCCCAAGGACCCACCATCTCGTCAACACAGTCACCAAATCTGGATACACGGCACTGCATCTGGCCGTCATGGGTGGCTACCCCGCCTGTGTCGCCCTCATACTCGAACACATGTCCTCTGAGTTGATCACATGCTTGACACATGATGGCTACAATGCCTTGCACCTCGCGCTCAAGCCCGAAAGCTCGCACTTTCACCTGGACCAGCTCGTGGAGAGTTTTATCACGGCCACGTACGACCATATGTGGCGGGAAGCGTCTCATACTTGCATTGTAGCTGCAGCTCCACCCTCTTTGAAGCTGTGGACCCCCATGGCCACACGGTGATCCATCTCGCCGTGATGCAAAACCTCGAACGCATTGCACTCCGACTCATCCGACTGGGGAAAACTCCCATGAACGTCTGCACCAAGAGCGGCGTCGCAGCGCTGCATGTGGCCGTCGCCGTCAAGAACCCGACGATCATTCGGGCTCTGCACCAGCACAACGCGATGATTGACATCATGGACGACAACGGCCAGACGCCGCTTCTTGCGGCCGCGCTCATCAACGACGCAGTAAGTACAGTCGAGCGCTAGACAACTCACGCCATGGTGTGTAGGAGTGCATGCGGACACTCCTCGAGTTTGGCGCCGACGCTGGCTGCCAAAACAAAGAAGGCCATGCGCCGCTCCATTACTTGGCTTCCTACTGCACCGATCCCACGACTTTTGACCTCTTTCTTGCAAAAGACGTCGACGTCAACTGCAAGAGCATCAAAGGCAACGTGCCACTACACTTTGCTGCTATGAAAGGCAACGAGGTGGTCGATCTATCATGGTCAGCGTCGCTGACTTGCTCTCTAAGGTGGCCGCTCGCATCCTCGCCACGCATGGCGCCGACGTCTCGCTCTTGAACGAGGACAAGCGCAGCGTCGTCTTTCTCGCGCGCCAATGGGGGTGCGCGTCACGATGGTATTATGGTGTCCTAAAGTGGATTTCTAGCCACTTGAAGCTGGAAGAGTTTTTCAAATTCTTGATCAAAGCCCCGACGGAAAGCGTGCTGCAGATCGATGGCGGTGGCGGCGGCGCGCCTGGGGCTGGCGGAGGGGGCGAACCCGCGACGTCGGACGAGAGACCCACGTCGTCGTCGGGCGGCGCGACGAGGGCTCGGACCCCCAACAAGGACGGCAAGAAGAAAAAGCGCGCAAGTGTCGTCTTGCCCAGCTTGCGCCCTATCACGCCTGCAATCGACAAAGTGTGGGACACTGAGAGCAACGACTCCGACGAGAGCGAACGCGGCCCATCGTCGTCGGCACCGCCCACTCGACATGTCTGCATGACGCCGTACGTGAAGCGACAGCTCTTTGATCGCGTGCGGGCGCCGCATGCGTCCGTCGAGCTGTCCCCGGAAATGGAAGAGCTGCTCCACTACAACCAACCGCCCAAGCCCGACCTTGGTCATCCCCAAGCCAAATACATGGTACGTCACTCTCTCGACGCGAGAGGCGCTGAGTCGATGTAGGTCCGTCGGTGCAAGACAGGGGTCAACGTCCCGTGGCCCGCGACGACGCCGCTCGCGCCCGACACGTTGGAGCGTCGACTCAAACCGAGCACGAAATACCAAGTCGACGCGGCGCAGCACGTCAAGAGCATGCCGGAACTGCGCGCCGACTTTCAGTTTGCCAGGATATTTACATGGGCGGAAAGCCGCGTGAAGCGGCGATCGCGGCACGACGCCCGACCGCTTGGATGATATCAACATGTTATGGCTGCTTGGCAAAGATACGGACGCGCCCGGCTTGGGCCGTCGCCGCCGCCGCGTCGAGTTTGTCTTGCTGCGTCCTGTCCCACAAGAGCGTGCATCGCGGGTCGCCGCGGGACGTACGCAGTTTGTGCAGCGCTTTTAGCTCCGTCACACTCGGGCACTGTACAACCACGAGCAGCCCATGCACGGGCAAATCGGTGCAGAGGTCTCGGAGAAGTTCGGCGACGTTGGTGGGGGCGACAGCGGCACCCCATGTAAAGGTCGGCGGGCACCCCGTCGTGAGCTGGTGGCGGATGTGATGGAAGACGAGGTCCGACGTCGCACACGGAATCGCGGCGGCCGTGCTGCCAGCCAATGTGCGGCACGCGGACGCCGAGTCGACAATCAAACACGACTTTTTGCGCCCCGAAAGCTCCGAGATGAGCTTCCGCGGCCCGCCGCCGGTCCACTCGACGTCAGGGAAAAGCGGGCCTTTCTTGATCTTCAACTGCAGCCACAATGACATGAGCAGTGGACAATCGGATCTACCTGCGCGAGTTTCATGGCGCATGTGGCATCTTCGACGCTGCAGTGGCCGTCGTCGCCTGTTTGGATCTCAACTTTGAGAAACTTGCTTGACAAGTGGCGGAGCGCCGACCTATGCGCGAAATGCGTGAGCGCCAAGTGACGAGGTGGCACGAACCGAAAGGGGGGACCCTTGGGATGGGGGTAGAGAAGCGATGTGTCGATGACGCGTCTGTGGATCGTACGCAGGGCCAAGAGGTCGTTTTCGAGCGAGTGGCCGACGAGGATTGTTTCCGCGGGCACGAGTTGCAACACGCGGCTTTGGATCGAGGCCAGGGTGTTAGGGCAGTCTTCCAGCGTTTCCCGCGTGATGCCGGAGTACCGCGTGCAGTAGTCGAGAATCGGATTCGCTGGCAACACATACTCGTCCAGGACGACCTATGTCATCATGGTGGGTCATGGGAAGTAGAGAGAAGACGAGACGACGACCTTGTATGTTTCATCCACGATCGACACCCGCGTCAACTCGATACCTCGGGTCGTCTTGCACATTTCACAATCCACGGCCAGCATCGTCGGAGGCGCGGTAGCGTGCGATGACGATGGCGCGGTCTCGACGTAGCTCTCGCCTTGGCCCGCGAACGGGACGCCGACAAATGTTGCCGAGAGCTCGTCGTCGGGCACGATGTAAAACTCGGGGCCCATCTCGCTGTGCGTCTTCTTGAACTTTTTGATCTTGTGCTTGATCGCTTTCTTCTGCACCTTTTTCGCCGACTCGAGGTCCGATTTGGACACGGGCGCGTACAAGAGTGCCGCGTCGCACTTGGGAATGGCGTCACCGTCGGAGAGGCGCACGGCGAGCGAAGTCGTCGCGACGTTCCGCGGCCATGACGCGTCGTCGTCGACTGTCGGCACGGCGTCGGAGAGGACCAAGACGACCACATGCTTCAAGTCGGCGTCGGCGTCATCCAGAAGTTTCTCCATGAGCACATCCCGAATGCTTGACAGAGATGGAGGAGTCGATGTATCCAACGCGTCAAACGGCTCCAAGATCTGCTTGGCCCATGACGGTGCCGCCGAGTCCACGGGCGCTAGGCGCTTCAGTGCCATCAATGTGCGCTCGTATTTGAAATGAAGTGATTTGATTGGTTTATAGGTCTCTGTTTTAGCCAATCCGAGCAAGTTATTGCGAGGAACAAAAGCGACTTCAATCTGTCGACCCATCCACTGCTCACAAGTTCACTAGCATGCATGCATCTTAATGGATCGCTTATGGACTGACGATGGAGCGATCAAAAATCAAAGGGCGATTTCGCGGCGGGGGTGGCTCCAGGAGGCGGTGTCGTTTGGAACACCGGCGTGGTCGCGGGGGCGAACGGATTGAACGCGGCTGCGGGGGCTGCAGTCATATGCGTGGGGGGGAACGGGGACTGCTGTTGCTGAGCCCCGGGCGGCGATCCGTGAATGTCGTCCAGCCCAAAGTCCATAAAGCCGGTGGGGCTGCCGCCATTCGTAGCCTGCGGGGGCTCCGAAAAGTCGAGCACGTTCACGGTGCGGCCGCCGCTGTTTGTGCGTGGTCCATTGGCAACCCCTTGGGTCGTTGTCGGGGCTGGGGGTGGGGCCGACGCAAACGGCTCAAACGGTGTCGTAGCAAACGTAGACGCTGGCGGCGACGAGGCTGACGTTGGGAAGTCACACCATGTGTCGGTTGCAGGCGACTCGGACGTGCCGATGAACGCATCGAAGCTGAGTTTGTTGACCTGGATGTCGGACGCAGCAATGTGCGACTCGTCGGCCGGCGTCGCACTCGCGCGCTTCTCCGTCGTCGCATGTCCATTGGGGGCAAACCCTTCCAACGTGCTCAAGTGCTCGTCGTAGCCAGAGATTTTCAAGAGTGGCTCCATCTTCTTGGTTGCATCCAGCATGGTCGAGCTGTAGTCCAAGCGAAACTCAATCATCTACCCAGACACAGTCATCAACCAACGGAAGCGCCAATGTCGTACACGCTGGACGAGCGGGAGCAGCGTCGAATCGCGATGGCGAAGAAAGTCCCGAAGGTGCGTCACTGTCTTCTCCGACGCTTGGTTGTACTCGTTGGAGACGGCCACGAGTTTTTCTTCGTTCTGGGGCCAAGGGATGAGTACGTGGCAGCATGGCACGAAAGACGCACCCGAACGAGCTTGTCGACCTCTTTTCCCTTTTCTTGTTTGCCCGCCCCCGCGCGCTTGTTGTGGGCGTCGCGCAACGCAAGCACCTTTTTCGTGTAGTGGTCGTACGTTAGGTGCGTTTCTTCAAAGTCGTGGCACTCCTTGCGCAGCGTGTCGACTTGGTGAACCCAGCCTTGTGCCGGCGTTTGCACGCGCGTTTCAAACTTCTTGGTCTAGCGTCCCAGTCGTGAGGGCATGAATAAAAAGCCAAAGACGCACCAATTCCGTAAAGTGGGCAATGTCGGCGTTGACCGAGCACGCCTTGAACACGTCGACAAACTGCTTGACTTCGGGCGACTCGGATGGAATGTCTGGTCGCGTTTCGGATCCCACCAAAGAGACAACTGCTCGTACCGGAGCATCGAAAGTTGGAGACTTCTTCGATCGCGCGCAAGAGCACATTGGACGCCGCGTGGAAACCTTTCCAAGGTCGTGCATCGTGTGTGGTGGAATTGGGTGTACCTCGAAGGGACATGATGTAGCCCTTGAGCGCATTGTCGAGGTTGACAATCCCCGATTGGAGTTGTTCAAACCCTTGGAATGCAACGTCGAATTGCGTGTTTTTGCTCGGCTTTGTCGCGCCGAGCTTGGTGAGGAGCTAGACGCACCGCTCGTCACCTGCCGTTTGGGCTACACGTCCCCTACCTTGTTGGTCGCGCGCACACGTATCGACGACATATTCGCGTTGCGCTTCGTTCTCTGATGCGTTTACGGGCTCGAGCGACACGATCTATTTATATCGTGCCCGCTTGACGATGATGATCCACAGGATCCGTTACATTTTACTTTAACAATCAAGATGTAACAGTTGAGTCGCGTTTCAACATGTCATTGCCTCTTACTCGTCTATCTCTACTGCTGTGTTGGCTTGATCTCGAGCTCTTCCATGGGCGACTGGCGCCACACAAACTCCTCGACAAGGTCAACGTCGTCGCCCTGTGCCATGTGGCTGCAGCTGTTGGGGCATGTGTACACGGCGAGGGTGCCCCAGTCGAGTTCCTTGGTCGTCTGTGTGGCTTCGGCCACCGCCAAGGCTTCGATCGAGTCGGCCCCCGCGAGCTTGAGGTGGTAGAGGAGTTGCGGCATGACCTGAAACTCAAATTCGCGTGGCTCGCCGCAGTGCGCGCACGCAGGGATCGCGTCGGGTTTGTCTCCCCCATGCACCCACAGCGCGGCGTCGCCTTGGTCGTTCCACCGGCAGTACCGCAGGACTTGGTCGTTTGCGAGCGCGACGCGGGTCAAGAAGGCCAAGTACGTCTTGTCTTGCGTCGACGACGAGCCCAAAAGCGACGACAATTCCTTTTGGGACAAGTCAATGTCCGAGTCGTCCGTAAACACGTCGTTGCCCGCGGGTTTGGCTTTTGCTACGTCACCATCGTGAGTCAAAAAATGATGACGACGAGCTACCTGCTTCAAAGTCGCGAATCATCTTGGCTTCCGTTCTACAAACATGCACATGAGATGGCGGTGACGACGACGACGAGGTCCGACTCGTTTTGTGCAACGTTGCGATCGGGTTCGCGGTCAATGTGGATGGAATATTCGGGAAAGAGGTACTTGGAGCCGTTTGTGGCGAGGTTTGTCGCATGCACTTCGTCGACGATGACTTCTTCGAGCGCGGCACTACAGAGCCGTCAAAGATGACAAACATAAAACGCGACAGTACCATCGATGGCAGTCTTCCTTGTGGCCGCCGCTTTTCCAGTGGTCCTTTTGGTGTTCCTTGGAACAATAATGCGCGATGTGGCACGCACTGCAGGAAAAGGTAGCTTTGAGGCCACAGAGCGCGCAGCGCTTGAGCGCCTTCTGGACGTGGTCCGTCGGACGGTAGTCAATGTCCTGGTGGTTGGCGTAATATGGGTTCTCCTGTGGCAGTTGGCTGCGGAAGGCGCGGGCACTAGAGAAGCATGAACATCGCGCGAGCCCATCATGGTCACGTACTGGCCCAAGTGGACGCAGCCGGCCGTTCGGCACACAAACAAGTAGAGCGATCGGTGGAACGCTTGGTCGGGAAAGTCGAGCGGGCAGTAGATCTGGAGCAAGAAGCTCATGCTCTTCTCGCAATGCGAGCACTTGACGTCCAGTTGCTGGTTCGGGTGAAGCCACACGGGGCTACCGCCGACCTTGCCGCCGTCCCAGTCGCCAAACGGCCCTTCGAGGTGTCCAGTCTCGTCGCCAAGGAAGCCCAATTCGACTTCCATGTCGCCGCCTTCGAGCTCAACATCTTCGTCATCTTCTTCTTCGCGGTTGACGACGACATCATCTACATGCTCGTCGTCGCCGGAATGCTCAAGGTGGACATCGTTGACGTTTACGGGCGTGTCTTGCTCCATCGTGTCGGATCTTCAATTGGCGCGTGGCAAAGCCTCATGACAACTTGATTGGCCATCCGAAAAGTCAACATTTTAGCCAATCCAAGCCCGGGCACTCTCTATTCCCTTATGTCAGGACGTTCACTTAAGTATTTCTTTTCTTCCCATGTAAGTATAGGTGGTAAAAGAGGAATAAGGGAGTGGTACTAAGTGCGAATCGAGGGATCGCATACTTTACCATTGATAAATTTCATTCCGTGAAACGTACTTCAGAGGACTTCTGTCGAGTTGCACGTTCGAAAGACGGAAGAGCAAGACTCATCATCGCCCACAGAGACCGTCGATCATGATGAACGTCGATCAGCAACAAGACATAGAGGACATGGAGATCGAGATGGCGGAGCTCGGACTCTCGGGGGTTCCCAACCAACACAGCGGCGGGGCAAAGGTTGACATTGAACTCCGGCGGAAGCTCGAACGCGCGGCGATCATGAAGCACGACTCGACGCAGCTCAAGTTCAAAGAAGCGTGGTTCTTCATTGAGGCGTCATGGATGGACATGTGGATGAATTTTGTCCTCCATGATGGCCCGCTCCCTGGTCCGCTATCGAATCAAACGTTCTACACGCGCGACAACACGTTGCGGAAGGATCTCCAGGTGACCAAGCACTACCGCTGCGTGAACCCGCGTGTGTTTGCGATTTACACCGAGCTCTACGGCACAGGCGGCGCGTTCCCCATCGCACGGTACACGCTCGACATCTACTCGACGCCGATCCTCCGCGACGACGTGCTCGAGATTCTCAAGCTGCCCGAACTGAGCGCGCGCGTCGCCGTCACGGAGATGCGGGAAGCTTACGAAGAGTGGCCCGAGCCGCCCGTGGAGCCGCAGAGTTGGTGCAGTTGGTGGTACCAATGCTGTTGCCTCTGCGACCGTCTGCCGACCGTGCTCGGCCGTCTCTTTGGCGGCCCGACATATGCCAAGGTCGACGCCAAGGCAGCCAAGTCGGCCAAGAAGAAGAAGGCATCGAAGAAGGCGAAGCGGGTGCATGACGAAGAAGAGAGCGAGAGTGACAGCGACGCCGAGACGGAGGAAACGAGTTCGCTCCTCTCGGACAAAGAGTAGAGCAAATGTGAATTAAGATTGGATGTCCAACGGCGTCTCTCCGACGACGAGATGATGATCGCCGCCGCTGGTTGTGGAAGGGACGGCCGCGAGCACGCGGACAAACGTCACAGACGCAAAGAGGAGGCCAAGGAGCGTGCCCATGGTGATGTCGATGGTGTGGTGCTTGAAGTCTGTGACGCGGGAGACGGAGACGGTCAGGGCGAGGAGGGTCGGGGCAAGGGCCGGGAGGAAGCACACTTGGCGGACGAACGACAGGTCGCGGTCGGCGGCGGCCGGCGCGCGGAAATACAACGTCCAGAGTGCGTACAACTAGGCAGGGTGATGGGATGTGAGGACGACGACATTCTCGTACGGTGGTAAAGAAGCCCGCGGCAGTGCCCGTGGATGCATGCCCCGACGGGAACGAGATCATGGACTTTTCGTACTCGCTGGCCGCGACCGAGCAAACATAGGATCCGTTCGCCTGGAGGATGGGCTTGCACACGGAGGCAAAGTTGGGGCGGAGAAACCCGACGGACGTCTTGATCGCAGAGGTGACCGCGATGGTGAGGAGCACGGCTTCCAAGCACCCGAGCATGAGCGTGGCCATGTGAATGCGGAATTTCTTTGCATCGCGCTGCAAGAGGTATTCCAAGACGACGCAGTAGACGATCCAGACGACGGCCGACATGCCGCAGAGAAGCGGGTACGATACTGTGTCTTCATGGTACGCGTGCGACGTCGTCTCGCCTGCAGTAGTCGTGAGGACTACGATTGTTGGAAGACTTCACGTACTCATTGAGAGGTTGAAGGACTTCAAGTAGCGATCGTTCGGGTGGCCCATTTGCGTGACGATGGTGATGATCGCGTAGATGATCGCCGTGATGAGGGGGGACACCCATTGCACTTCCTTCCACGCATGCAACTCGGCCATGCTTCCGCCGATGATCTCCAACTTTACGTACTGGTATCGAGGCGCCAGGTTGCAAACGGAGTCGAAGATGCAGACGACACCATAAATACTGGTCGCGCATACTAAAATCAAGACACCAAGGAATAAATGAATATTAAAATTAAATTTCGCTTATTATCTCGAACATTTCACGCGTGGTCGTGACATGCACATGGCCAATAGAGTGGAGGTCAACCTACGTGGCAACGCATCATGTGATCCCACCACGACGTCTCCTCTCGCATCGTCGAGCATGCAACCGATCAATCCTCGACTCCATTTAAAGCCCATTACCCTCTCGCAGCCATGGAGACTACATGTTTCCACCACGCACGCAATGGACACCCTGATGGACCGATGCCGCCGTGGCGCCGCTCTTCGTTTCTCGCAGGTCGATGCGTTTCGCCGGCCTATTCGTACTGCCCAATCCCGGCGCCCCTGTCCCATGGGTATACTGTGGCCAAGGTGCGGGTGGCGGGAGTTTCATCGTGTCGGTTTCACATGGCGAAACCCCCATCGGCCTCCAACGGAAAGGACACAACGTGAGAGCCGTCGTCTCGTGCGAGCATTCGATGCCGCCACCACCAGGCCACATGTCGCGGCGGTCCAGCCACGTCGTGCCGACGACACCGACCGCCGCCATGGCATCCCACACGAGGAAGAACAGCAACACGTCGCGCATGCGTAAGCGCCCGTCCATCATCCCGCAGGACGACTTGACGACGCTGCCGCTCCTCGACCTGCCCGCGTCGTCCCACTTGAGCAACCACCGGTCCGAGGCCATGACGCCGCCGACGTCCAACTTCAAGGCGACGTGGATCACGCCGCGCCTCGCCGACGAGCTACGCGGCGACAAAGCGAACAACGGCGTCCTCAGTCTCGAAAAGAGCCTCGAACTGCTCGAGAAAATATTAACGACCGAAGGCGCGCATGACGCGACCGCGTCGTCGTCCAGCGGCGCCGCGCGGGCCGGCTACACGACCCCGCACGTGACGGTCAACGTGCCGAAGCCGACGCGACTCGGCGAAGTCGATCGGAAACCGTCCATGGGTGGCAACCTCTCGGCGCCCCAGCGCATCGAAGAGCTCTACGACACGATTTCGATCCTGCGCCAGGAACTCGAGCTCGAACGGAGCCAGAAGCGCGCGACCGACGGCACGTCGGGGTACACACGAGGAGCGATATGTTGTGGTCGTGATGGCGCCATCATTGTAGGGGCATCGTCGGGTATGCCATGGACGCGGCCGGAGACAACTACTACGCAGCGCTCGGTCGGAACGCCGAGCTGCACATCCGAGCCAAGAAGTTTGAAAGCGCGGCGAATTCGATGCGCGACGACTTGGAAGCATCCAAGAACGAACAGAAGCGAACGCTTGACCACGTAAACGCGCGCGAAGAGAAACTGCGCAACTTGATCAAGAAGAACAAGTGCCTCATGGCCGAGTACGAAGTGCTCAAGGACCAGTACGTCGAGGAAAAGGTCAAGAGCGTCGAGGTGTACCGGACGATGCAACTCGAGAAGAAGCGAAATGAATGTGCCAAGGACGAGGTAGGACCAACACACGAGTGGCACTCGATCGATGTGTCAGATGGAAGCGATCAAAACCGAACTGACCAAAGACAACGCCGACCTCCGAGTCAAAGTTGACGAGATGACCAAGGCACATGCGACCCAAGTCCACGGCCTCCAGACCGCGCTCCGCGACGCCCAGACGGAACGCGACCGCCTTGTGCTCTGTGTGGCCGAGTCTCGTCACCGCTTCAAGGCGTGGAAGGACCGCGAGGCCAAGGCCGTGCGGGTGGCGCGGGACGAAGCCAAGGAGGCCATGCAGCTCGAGCACTCGATCCGCATCGGTCGGTGCCAAGACGAGATCCATCTCTTGCGGGACAAAGTCACGCAGTTGGAGCAATCCAACCAACTGCTCAAGCGCGAGCCCAACCTATCGCCGCTCGAGCTCACACAGCGCAAGCAGCAGCTGCTCAACACGATCACGACGCAGGAGGCCGATTTGATTGCAATGACCGCACGCGTCCAAGAATTGGAGACGATGCTCGCATTCACAAAGACTCAGCAAGAGCACCAGGACGCGATGCTCCAAACGGCCCAAGAAGCCATGGCCAACATGCTGCACGATCGAGAAGTCCAAGCGCTGGAGCACTTGACGTGGAACAGTGGCCCATCGCGGAAGCCGTCCACGGCACCCATGTCGCCGACCGCGTCCGCCTCGGTCTTCCCCCTCAAGTCGCCCACGTCACCCATGGCCACGCCCCGCGCCCCGTCCACGGCGCCGTCGCCGCGGGTCCAGCAAAGCAAACGCAAGGGGCAGTACAAAAAGGCCGGAGTAGCTTCGCCCAGCGGCCCCACGCCGCCGCCCTCCACCGCCGCCACGGCGCCGACACCCCCGCCTGGCAGCAGTATGGACGCAAACTTGACTGTGTCGAGCTGGAAGCAAGAAGTTCGAGGCCTGACCGAGCAAGTCGAAGAATACAAAGCCATGATCATCTCGCTCTCGAGCGAAATCGAAAAGCTCAAGATGGAGCGAAAGCGCGTGGCCGTACAAAAACAGTCCGATTTGGTCAAACAGCACCAAGACGAGCTAGCACAGACACAGAAAGAGCTCGACGCTGCAAAAGCCAGCGAAAAAGCCATGTCCGACGCGCTGGAAAAGTACCGAGACCAGGAAACCAACAAAGCCGCGCAACTCATTCAAATGCGCACCCGTGGAGCCATCGCGCGGTACAAACTCAAGGCCAAACTGAAAGCCACACGCTTGTTGCAAGCCCAATTGCGTGGATTTGCCGCCCGAAAGCGCACCAATTTGATCAACCTGCGGCGGCCGTCGGTCGTGTCTGCGCGCGAACAGCGGCGGGTCGAATCGCCGCCAGTCAAGTCCACCGATGACATGGATGTGTACGTCGACTACATCCCTACGCCGCCGTGTGTCAAAGTCGAATTGTGGTACCACGGCGAACTCTTTACGAAATTCGTGCCCAACCGAAGTGTCGCGCTGTATGTTGTCAATGGCACAGCCATGATTGCCAAATCGCCCGAGGAGTTGCGAGCCAAGCTGGCCCATTTGGTCTACTACGACACGAGCGCACATGCGCTGGCGCTGCCGATGCTGCCACCGGAAGATCCTGTCGAGAAGGAACGGAAAGAGGCCATCCGGCGAATTCAGTCGAGGGCAAGGGGGTACCTCGTGCGAAACGACGTACACAAAGAAAACGAACGGCGCCAGTCGGCCGCTGCCCTCATCCAAAGCCAAGCCAAGGGATACTTGGCACGTGCCGAATACGCGCGACAATCCGAAGCGATCGTGGCCATTCAAGCCCAAGCAAAGGGATACGTCGCTCGCAAGCGATACAAAAAGCAACGCAGTGCACTCGTTCAGATCCAAGCAACAGCCAAAGGATGCTTGGAGCGCCGCGCGTTCGAGTACAAACGCGCATCGATTGCCAAGATCCAGGCCCAGTCCAAGGGGTACCTTGCGCGCAAGTCATTTGAGGCCAAGAAAGAAGCCGCCGTCAAGATCCAAGCGGTCTCGAAAGGGCGCATGCACCGCCAGAGCTATTTGGAGCAACAGGAAAAGGCCAAAGCGGCCAAATCGATCCAAGCGCGAGCCAAAGGCTTTTTACTCCGAAAGGACATGGCTGAGAAACAGTCGGCCGCCGTCAAGATCCAATCGCATCTCAAAGGCCACGCGGCGCGGCGAGAGACGAAACGAAAAACCGAGAGCGCGACGCGCATCCAGAGTGCCCACCGCGCGTTCATGGAAAAGCAGATCTTCCAAGCCAAGAAACGAGCGATTTGCAAAATCCAAGCAGGCATGAAGGGGTACCGCGAACGCCAGCGCATCTGCCTCCGGCCGCGGTTGCAACGCCTCAACGAAGCCGACGAAGACCGCGCCGACCACCGATTCCGCCGCCACGTTGATTCAAGTTTGGTCGAATTTCGGATCCATTGCCTCGAGCACCCGCCATGTGTCAAGATCGAGGCGTTGCTGCACCGGCATGTGTACACGACGTTTGTCAAGTACCAAGACATCAACTGTTTTGTCGGGTTTGGCACGCAACTCTTTCACGAGAACCCCGAGACGCTCGCGAAAACATTTGAGCCACTCTGTTCGCTCGCGGCCGACAACAGCGAACATGGCTACCACATCCTGATCAAGAAAAACTGGGACTTGATTGGGAGTTTAAAAGACCCGATGCTTGGTGGCCAGTCCCACGACGCCGAAGCAGCCTCAGAGGCCCTGGCGGCCGCGATCGCCAAGAAGCTCCAAGATGTCGATGACTTTGCCGCGCGATTGAACGAGGACAACATCGACGCGTGTCTGTTCGACGACGGCGACGTTGTTGCGAGTGTGTGCGACGACGAAAGGCCTGACGAAATTGGGGACGACGTGCAGGAAAGCGTCGGGCCAAGTGCGGCAATTGCCACGGCAGCTATTGTTGTGACTGCCCTTGCAGAAGCAGCGGCGATCCGAGAAGTGCTCAAAGCAACCACACCACAAGGACAGGGCGTTGACTACGAGAGCACAGAACCTCGTCCATCTCTGGCCATCACGATGCATGAAAGTGCCGACGTTTCGCTGGACGCAACTGCGACCGAAGGCCACGACGAGCTCAGTAATGCCGCGCCAGCAGAGATGGATACAACAGCCACCACGGCAAAGCAAATGGACACCGATGTGGGCACGCCAGACGACACAAGGGAAAGCCAAAGCGGGGACGAGAGCAAGTCCGTGACCGAGAGCGACGACGAGATCTCTGCAAACCCGGTGGAGATCCCCATGTGGCTCGTTGAATTGGATATGGACGAAGAGGATGCGAATTTCAAAACGGTGCTCTGTGCCGTCGAAGAAGACAACGAGCACCTCTCGACGAGCTATTCCGTCGCCAACATGCGGTATTCCATCTCCCACGCACCCGTCGCAGTCGAAACCGTCAACAACTTGCAAGTCATCTACGGTTCGTGCTCGGAAGACTTGTTTGACGTGCAAGCGTCGCACGACGCGGTGGAAACGTTTTATGCCGCGAGGGCGCTGGCGACAGAATGGACAAACCAAATTGTGTTGGCGGGCGTGGCCAAGCTAAGTCGTCCCCGCCGCGCGTCGACAAATTTGGAGGAGCTTCTCTTGGATGTGGATAGTTTGATCCAAGCGGGCGTAGACGAGACGGCAGATCGACCGATCGAAGTACTTCTTCTTGATGTCGACAGCCTCCTCGATCCAGCTGCTGACAACCCTTTGCCCAACAACGTAGCCGACGACAAAACCAAGGACACCATGTGTGCGCTCGACGTGGCAACCCACATGGTCCATCATCTCCTCATCGATGCAGTCGACGAAGTCGCGTTGAAGCATGTCCCTGCGAAGCAAGCCACCGATGCACCGTCGATGCATACCTTGCTTGCCGGTGAGTCGCAAGCAACGACCGACGACGACGATAACCAACTGACCAAAGCTCATGCCGTCGTTGTCGTTGAATCAAACCAAGGTGACGACCTGCAACTGCCAGAAGACCCACCAATCGATACCCTCACGGAGACAGTCACTCTCGTCACCGACCCCATGGATGAGGCACCATTGCCACATCTGGAAAATGTTCAGTCAATGGAAAACAACGAAACTGGGGACTCCGACTATGCAGTGGAAGAATACCCGACGAATTTTGATTCGCAGCCGAGCCTTGAACCTGAACAAGCCGAGGAGGTCACAAACAGTCAAAGCAATGGAAAAAATCACAGTGAAGTCGCAGTGTGCGTGGTTGAACTCGCCATCGCGGCAGGGTTGAAAACCTTCGTGGAGAGCAAGGCAAAGCGAAAACAGTCGCTCAGTCTGGATGTCTTCCTCCTGCATTGTGTCTCCGATAGCGTTTTAGCCCCAATGGAACTTGAACATGAAGTCGAGAATGCACTAGTCGACGACGAAGCGTGCGCATGGCACTTAGAGGAACGTAACTTGGCCAAGGGTACAATACAAGATGATGATGGCTCAAGACACCACCAAGACTCACCAGACTCAAAAGTGATATTCCTCAACGATGGTGAACTCGTCAGCCAAGACACTCCAACACGCAGTGAAACGTCCCTGAAAATTGCACAGCAATTCGTCGACGACAACATTTCCCAAGTAGTACTGAAACTATCTCCGACAAGGAAACCAAGGCGATCGAATACGCTTGATCCAGAACCCCCTTACTCTCAACATCAAAAGCAATTTTCACCAACGAAAAGTAATTTAACAAACTCCTCACACGAATCAAGCGAACTGAATTTCAACGAAGACGTCCAATTTCAAACAATTTCGAACATCGAACGAAATCAACATTCAACTTTCACCCAACCAAAAGACCATTCACTATCCACAAAAGACAATATTCACTTACAAATCGCTGCTCATCAGTTCGCTCAACCTCCTGAACCCGTTGAGGCACCTCTGGAAACCACCGAGGAACCGACGCCAGTGGCCGAACCCGTGGAAGAGCAAGCGCCATTCGACGCACCCGTCGAGGCGGTCGAGGACCCTCCACCAGATCCAGTGGAAGCCGCCGTGGAATCACCCGTCGAGGAACCGCCTGCAACAGAAGCTGCGGCTGTGGAATCAACCGAACCCGTGGATGCTGCCGTGGCTGAAGCCGATCTTGAACCCGTCGAAACATCTGTCGAAGTAACCGAGGAACCGACTCCTGTGGCCGAACCCGTGGAAGGGCAAGCGCCAGTCGACGCACCCGTCGAGGCAGTCGAGGACACTCCACCAGCTCCAGTGGAAGCCGCCGTGGAACCACCCGTCGAGGAACCGCCTGCAACAGAAGCCGCGGCAGTGGTACCAACCGAACCCGTGGACACTCCTGTGGCTGAAGCTTCTCCTGAACCCGTCGAGGCACCTTTGGATACTACCGATCCCCCGTCGTCAGTGGCCGAACCCGTGGAAGAGCAAGCGCCAGTCGTCGCACCTGTCGAGGCGGTCGAGGACACTCCGCCAGCTCGAGTGGAAGCCGACGTGGAGCCACCCGTCGAGGAACTGCCTGCAACAGAAGCCGCGGCTGTAGTGCCAACCATCGAACATGTTGTTGCTGAAGCTGCTCCTGAACTCGTCGAGGCACCTTTGGATACTACCGATCCCCTGACATCAGTGGCCGAACCCGTGGAAGAGCAAGCGCCAGTCGTCGCACCCGTCGAGGCGGTCGAGGACGCTCCGCTAGCTCCAGTGGAAGCCGCCGTGGAACCACCCGTCGAGGAACCGCCTGCAACAGAATCCGCGGCTGTGGAATCAACCAAACGTGGACGCTGCTGTGGCTGAAGCTGCTCCTGAACCCGTCGAGGCACCTTTGGATACCACCGATCCCCCGACATCAGTGGCCGAACCATTGGAAGAGCAAGCGCCAGTCGTCGCACCTGTCGAGGCGGTCGAGGACACTCCACCAGCTCCAGTGGAAGCCGCCGTGGAACCACCCGTCGAGGAACCGCCTGCAACAGAAGCCTCGGCTGTGGTATCAACCATCGACGCTGCTGTGGCTGAAGCTTCTCCTGAACCCGTCGAGGCACCTTTGGATACCACCGATCCCCCGACATCAGTGGCCGAACCCGTGGAAGAGCAAGCGCCAGTCGTCGCACCCGTCGAGGCGGTCGAGGACACTCCGCCAGCTTCAGTGGAAGCCGCCGTGGAACCACCCGTCGAGGAACCGCCAACAACAGAATCCGCGGCTGTGGAATCAACCGAACCCGTGGATGCTGCCGTGGCTGTAGCCGATTTTGAACCCGTCGAAGCTTCTGTCGAAGTATCCGAGGAACCGACACCTGTGGCCGAACCCGTGGAAGAGGAAGCGCCAGTCGTCGCACCCGTCGAGGCGGTCGAGGACCCTTTGCCAGCTCCAGTGGAAGCCGACGCGGAACCACTCGTCGAGGAACCGCCTGCAACAGAATCCGCGGCTGTGGAATCAACCGAACCCGTGGACGCTGCTGTGGCTGACGCTGCTCGTGAACCCATCGAGGCACATTTGGATACCACCGATCCCCCGTCGTCAGTGGCCGAACCCGTGGAAGAGCAAGCGCCAGTCGTCGCACCTGTCGAGGCGGTCGAGGACACTCCGCCAGCTCGAGTGGAAGCCGACGTGGAACCACCCGTCGAGGAACCGCCTGCAACAGAAGCCGCGGTTGTGGTACCAACCGAACCCGTGGACGCTGCTGTGGCTGAAGCCGACGTTGTGGTTCCAACCGAACCCGTGGACGCTGCTGTGGCTGACGCTGCTCGTGAACCCATCGAGGCACATTTG
>VJMH01007519.1:0-32333 GCA_009835185.1 Aphanomyces stellatus
TATCGGGGGACAGGAATTTCAGGATCGAATGACGACATGAAGTTTGCCTGTCGACGGTGGGAGATTCAAAGTCACCGTTGCAGGCGACACACCAAGCAAAAGAAAGTCTTGACCGACCACTCGCACACTCGAAATAGCTCGCCATGTACTCGACTTGCACTAGTTCGTTGTCGTGTGATTCTGCGATCGCGCTGGCGCTGTTTATATATTCTCATGGAAGGTCAAGTTTAGTAATCGCATTCTCCACAGCGCATCAAAGTATAGTCGCCATGCTTCTATTCGACTGTTGGTCGACGCCTAGCAAGCCACCAAATCCACTTCGATGTGTTGCCTCCACGGCCAAGCAATGATGGATTTCAAACGAGGGGACACACGTCCTTTGCTCGAGCCGGGGGCAGCCATTGCCTTGACAAGGCGAAGGAGTTCATTGGCCAATGGCACGTCTGGATCAGCCAATGGCTTCGCGGGTCAAGTTGGATGAAAACCCAGCGCAAGTCGAACACTTCAGTGTCTGTGGCAATTGTGTTTTTGTGGAGAGACGAGCCGCGCGTGAGTTGTCGCTCTGAATATGCCTTCGAGTAAATCCAATTTGGAGCGCAACTGAATGGAGGCGATGGTGTCCACATCTCCCCCCACGAGAAACTTGTTGGAAACACACGTGTTCCAATCTCTTTCGCATGATCATTTGCATTCCGTCATGTTCCTCAGATTACAACTTTCTCCATGCTTGCTTTCCCATGCCAATCAGTTGTCCGAGTTTGCGTCGCCCCCAAGTGATCCATTGACAAATCAAAGTCATTTTCACATCTTCTTGGCGGAAAAATGAGGGGCGTTCAAACCGTCCCACCTGGTACGGTTCCCGACAAAGATGGAGGCGATTCGCGTTTGGGGCAAAATCGAAAGAAAATCAGGACCACAACTCACCGTGTTCGATATTTTGAGCTTTTTGTAGGCGCTGATTCACATGAGCCAATGGCATGCAAGTGTCGTTTAGTATCAGCCAATGGCGTGTGAGAAACGTCAACGATGTTTCTCGTGGGATCAAGACATCAAGCCCGACAATGGAACAAGACAAGTGACCACAGTGCACCAACTTGGGCGATACTGAATCTGTTGCATACGCCACCATCTCAGCGCCAACCATAATACTGGGTTTTCCCACCCGTCGATGCATCACGTTGAAATGGTTCATCAATAAATCGTGAGTGGTGCCAAAGATACATCTGTGTCTCCCTGGGAGCTCACCCCAGGGGCAATCACACTCGAGGTTGAGCTTTGCAGGTTCAAATCTATTGAAATCGAAGCGGGGAATTCCACGCTTGTCAACAAACGGGTGGGTGTCTTGGAGCAAGCCGTCTTTCAAAGTCAATTGGCAAGGGCAGCTTTTATTCACCAATCTCGTGGATATATGTTGATGGGCTTCGCCGTCTGTGAATCAAAATGGATCGCACAAAGTTTGGGGGCAAACTAAGCATAGTTTGGCCCATGTCGTCTCCCCGTGTTGCCACACAAATTCGACGACGACGACAGCCAACGCAGTTGCGTCCCGTGCCACTTGTGTGTAAGCATGCTATCTCCTTGGCGCCACCGCAATTCCCAATCCCGGTCGGGGATCCCCATCGACCGTCGGCATGCCACCTGAGATCCAAGATCCACAATTGTGTAACCGTCGATGCCTTGCCCCACACAAACGAGATCTATTTGTGATTTCCATTTGCAAATTGCGTCCGTGCCGCACTCCCATGGAGCGTCTCCTCGTCCTGCTCGGTCGTGCATGCTTGCTCCTGAGTCTCGTCCCCACGTCGTCGTCGTCGCCGGCCCCGCCGCGATGGATCATGGACACATCGACCGCCACCGGCCGCGCCGTCCTCGCCGACGGCAGCATCACCGACTCGAACGTGATGGGATGTCCCGCGTGGCAAAGCCAATCGTACACGACGACAGCGTCGTCGGGCCTTTGCTTGGGCGGGAGCTTCTTCAACGCCAGTAACGTCGCCCACCCCGTGGACATTCCTCCCATCCCGAGCTCAGCCTACATCTTCACGCTGGACCACCCACTCTTCCCCAATGGTGGCTTCCCCGCCGGCGCATCTGCATTGTCCGATCCGACCAACTCGTCACTCTTTCCCCGTGTGACCATGACCACGTTGCTCGACACTCTCCTCGCGCCGCTCGCCACCTCGCCAACCATCACGACCACAACACTACATGCCGAAGTCGACTACAACTGGCAAGACTATGGTGATAACCGAGCGGCCTACGTGTGGCGCCAGTTTGGTGCTGGCATGGCCGTGCCTGGCATCTACCGCGTCGACATGAACGCATGGGATTGGTTCAATCCGTCTGGCATTTGTGAACTCTGTGTGGCCATGACCGACGCCGTCCGGCCCAAGTCTGCGTCGGCGTGCCCCGTGGCACCGCCCGTGAGCCAAATCGGCTGGTCCACGCGTCTCAATTCGCTCACGACGTACCTTCGCAACGTCGGACTCTTTGCCACGTCGTACACCAACAACGATTGCAACAGCCCGCCACCATCGAACGCAAGTGCGTGCGCCAACACGACACAAATTTCGGCCATCGATTGGTTCCGCTGCCCCGTCGACCTCTCGTCGTACGTGGCGGCCCCGACCAACGCGCTCCGCAAACCATTTGACGGAACGTGTGTCCCGGCCGCGCTCACGCAAGGTTTCTCCTCGACGAGCGTCCTCGCATCACCCGGCGCGCTCTTCAACACGACGGCGTGCACCCGGATCATCTCGTTTGAGTACACGTGGCGTGAACTCTGGGTCAACTACTCGTGCACGGGGCCGTCCGTGGGCTATTGCAACAGCGGCGCCGACGGCGCGGTCGGCGGGGACCTCACGGGCACGAATGCTTCTCGCGTACGTATGTTGCTAGGGGATGTCCACTGGCAATGCTGCCTTGTAGTTTCAATGCGCCAACACGTTTTCGCTCGCGGCGACGCCCGCCGACCTTGTCGGCGTCGTCACGCTCGCAACCAACCCAGCCATCCAAGCCAACCCGCAGTACATTGCCAACCCCGACGTGGTCTTTCCAGGGCAAGGGTACAACCCGACGACAGACAACGCGACCCATTTTTGGTCACCCCTCGCGACGGCCAACGCAGATCTCGACGAGCTCGTTCCCATCACGGTGGCCGTCGCGACGTTCCTGAGTCCGTCGGCGACGGCCGCGCTTTCGATTGCCGGTGTCCCGTTTGCCACGTCGCAGGTTGCAGCAATCAACAGCTACGTGTTTTGGCGGTGGACGGTCGACGGCGGGAGTACGTGGCACGATCTGAGCCACGCAAGCGACACGGTTGCATTGACGCAGTTTCAAACGACGGTGACGATCGACGCATGGACCGCGTGCGGCGCCGTCGCGACGGGCATGACGTGGACGCTCTACTTGCACCACCACAAACACATCCCCGACCTCCAATCGTGGTTTGCCGCGAGCTGGCTCTACGAGACTCCGAGTCACTGCAACCACCGCGACAGCGATTTCACGATCGTGCACTTTCATTACGACCCCGCGGCGCTCGGTGGCCTCATCGTCGACGCCGATGGCCACTCGGTCGACGCGGTCGCGCCGCCGCTGACGCCGCCGCTCGCCCTACTGGGCGCGGCTCCCACAACGGCGCCGCCGCCGTCGACCAACATTGCGTGGACGTTTACCGACATGACGTGTCGGTGGAAGTATGGCAACCCCGTGACAGCGACGGATTTTGGGACGTCGGCCCCGGCGCCGACGCTCACATCGGCGCAAATGTCGACGGGCGACGTCGTCGACACGTACTTTGCCCTCAAGCTCCTCAACATGTCCGAGACGCGCGCGACGGTCTATTGCAGCCTCACGTTCCACGACACGCTCGCCGTCGCACAGGTCACGACTGTCCAGCTGGCGTTTCAGTTTTGGTTTGAAAACTGCGACTTTCCAACGTGGGGCAACCCCGTCTATGCCAATCAATCGTGCATCAAGACGTGCGCGGCGCCATCGTGGCTCACGTTTTCGAACCGCGTGCCCGCGCCGTTCCAAGCGTGCGCGGGCAACCTTGTCTACCCGGCCAGTGAAGGCAACGGCGCACCGCCCGCGACGATCGTAGACATGGCCGCGACGCACACCTGCTGTACCAACTGCGACACGACTGGCTTTGCCAACCAAAAGAGCGTCGCATGCACCCCCACCGACACGTCCCCGCGCATCTCGCGCTGCGAACCTGGCGGATACACGCCCAAGACGGGCGCCCGCGCCGTCCCGCAAGACTACTTTAACATTGCGTCGCTCTTGGCACTTGTCCCGAGCCGCGTGCTTGCGTCGGGCGGCGGCGGCGGCATAATGGCGCTGCTCGTGGTTGTCGGGGCGTTGCTCGTGGTGCGGCAACGCAACGGCAACGCCGTCAATGGTCAGCGCATCGACGACGACGACAACGACAAGTACGAAGCCCTCCTCGGTGCAGACCACCACGACGCCAGCACAATGTATGTTGCGTATTAATGCCTTGGCGACGAGCGTTGCCGAATGCAATAAGCGCCAAATAATATACGGCTGGCATGCCCACACGTTGGAGGAAATCCCGACAACAGGTGGAGCGCGGCACGCACGAGGGCAGCGGTATGGCTCGAGGCTCGACGTGAGCGACTCGAGGGTTGACGACACTGATCGCCGAGGTCAAGGCAGGTCCAAGAAGCACGCGTCGCTGCTACATGGTAAGCAAGCCGCGATCGACGTTTGCACACACAACATCCTTGACGGTCGGGAGCCCCACAATGTCGGATGATTGTGGCAAAAAGATATGCTGTACGTTACAGCCGAAACCGCAACCCGTCGTCGTCGTCACCACGATGCCGGTGCAGGCGAAATCGCCGGCGATTGCATTTGAGATGCGCGTGAAAGAAGCTCTCTTGAAGGCAAACGGTGCCCATCCGCTCTTTGACAAGGAGCGTCGCGTGCAGACGATCTTGACGTTGGCGTTTGAGATGTGCGACCACGTTGGGCTCTTTGGCCCGATCCTGCGTACGCGATCTCGATGGACGATGTATTGTGCCTCACACATAGTGTAGACACGGCGCTGGGAGTACTCGAGTCGGCGATCTATAGGTTGGGATTGTCTCATGGATTTGGTGACAAAGCGACGACGCAGTGACGAGGCCGACGCGCGCGCCTTCTTTGGCTGTGGCATTTTCTCCGACACGGCGACCGTCGCGGAGATTCAAGCGAGGTATCTCAACCACTCCTTGTAGAGAGCTGACCGAGTGAGGTAGGGCTTCGTACAAGAACATTCCGTGCTTTCTCTTGCTTGACATTGCCCGCACCGAGCGCACCAATGTTCTTGAAGCGAGGGTATAAACACCGTGGTTGCGGGCCTGACTCATCTCTCTCGATACTAGACCCAACTCCAAGACCTTCAAACGCATGTGCAGTCGGCCCAAAGCCGACTGGTCGTGAACGAACGCATGTTGCGAAAAGAAGTAAACGAAGTGATGGGCGAGCTGGCGGAAACCCAAGGTCCGTGTCGTTGATGACGTATGCAACGTTCATTGGATGACGTAGACAAGGCCGCCCAAGCGAAATGCGCCCTCGAAAACGTGACCAACGAAGGGCGGCAACAACAGCGAGACATGACGGCCTCGACGTTGTCGTTGCAACGGTATGCCACCACGCATTCCTCCCGTCGTCGTGGGATTGTGGGTCGAGACGCTGGCTCTGCCACGTCATGATTTGCATGTTGTAGGGAAATGCAAGCAATGAACGCCGCCATCACGCGGTACCAGAGCGAAATCCGAGACCTCCGGCACGAGCGGGCGGCCACGGACGCGCTGCGCAAGGAATTTGAGCGCGTCCGCTGTCCCCATGCGGCCAAAAAGGCTGGGGGTAGGGTTTTGGGTATACGGACCACTACACAACGTCGCGTAGGGGTTGTCGTTGCTGAGTTGCTCCAGTCGCTGCAAACGCAAATGCAATTGCTCTTGCTCCGCAACACCCGCGTCCAGGAATACGACCGCGACCTGCGTCTCTGCAGCCCCGACATGCAATCAAAGCATGTGGCAACGATTTGCGCGATGTGGCAACATTTGTTGACATTGTTGCTAGGTTTCGCCACGATTTCGTCCGCGACGTCGTCGCGTTGCTCGACGAACACGCAGCCCTCGAAACGTACACCTTCTTTTGTCCCGATGGAAATATATCATTTCGTCGACTCTAGCTTTATCCAAGACCAAATGGCAACGGCGTTGACAACCAAAGAGACGGTGTGGCGCATTGATAACCTACCCCCACAGCAAACTCAACCTCAATATAGATCGCCATGATCCCCGATCAACTGCGGGCGCTGGTCGAGCCATCTCCGTCTGCCCCCGAGACATCCCTTTGGGTACCATTCTCCGCCTGGCACCCCCAAGTACAGAAGTGATGACATGCATCCATCGTCGTCACGATCTCGTCCTCCTTAGCCCATTCCAAAATGCATCCCCCGGCTTTCGGTTGACGAGTTGGACGACTTTTTCGCCCACCTCTGGGCGAAAATCTCGACCGTCGAGCGCAAGTGGCTCAAGTGGAGCCTCGAACACGAGCGCGATGTATGGTGGCAACTTGGAAAACAATTTCCGAGTCGTGGCAACAACTTTGTCGTAGAAAAAACAACGAGTGACCAGCGACGACGCCAATCAAAAAGCGAGCGACGTCTTGCCGTTGCCGCTCATGTGTGCCGAGTACATTGAAGATCGGTACGGCGAGCCGCGCATCGCCGTGATCACGACCGTCGCGATCTTGCAAGCGATCGACACGTTTGTCGGTATGTCGCATGTGTGTGTGCAGGGCTGTCACAATCTGGCGACATCTCGACAGAGCAAAGCGCCCAGCTCGACCTTTTTGGCTCAGTCTTTGCAGGTTGATGGATCTCATTTGGAGAGTTGGGACCATATATAGTAGGCACACTGGACCAATCGGCGTGGTGGTACCTCATGCTCGTGAAATCGCACGTGGCCCAGCTGGAGCTCGACATTACCTCGGACCACGCGCTTCGTCTTGTGGGAAAGTTCTTGCTTTTGCCGCGTGGCGACGTCAACGTCGTGCAGGTATTACCTATCTAAACCCGACCTTGACAGTCCGAACGTTTCATTCCTGGTCTGATTCTCCCGACTTTGGACTAGAGCCTCTCGCTCGACGCGTTTGTGGCGTCCGTCCACCTCCATGTCCGCGGTACGTCCACTTTTTGCCGTCGAGACAACCCTTTTTTGTCGGTAGGCGAGCTCACGTCGGCTAAATTTTTCGACTGGCTCGCCACGCGCATCATGATTGCCGACGACTTGCATTTCAAAGCAAGCAAGCAAATCCTCTTTCGGAACGACGGCGCCACGCTCACCCGCCTCTCGCTCGTTCAGTTTTCCAAGAACGTTCTGGATTGCGTCCACCTCCCCCGTGCGGTACACGCCTCGTCGCATGTCTCCGTTATCATCTCTCTCGAGCGTAGCTCATCAGTCGATATTTTCGGTCCATGTGCGAGTCGCCGACGACAGACACTGTCGCGTTGGACCATGTCGTGTACATGCTTGCGTACATTCAACTGGCCAACCCGAGTTGCAGGAGCGTCTAGTGAGACACGTCGACTCGAATTGGTGTCCATCTATGTCGACTAATCGAACCGATGGGTATCCTCCCATGTTGACTAATCGAAACATGGAAAGGATTAACCCACTCAACGAAGGCCATCATCGGTGGCCTTGCAAACAGTTGGCGAGATCGAGCATGTGGGTCATGAGATGCCAGCACGTTTTGGGTCTTGCACAGTTGAAGTTGCCAACACGACGACTAATTGCCACTTGTGATGCCAATATGTATGGACACCTGTTGCCATCCACCCGGAGCATCGAGATGATGGGACGACCCAAAATGGACACGTTCAACATGCGACTAAATGGAGAGCGTCGTCGTGCCAAAGGGGGGCGCGCGGGACTGGATGTGATGGGGGAGGAGCGGCTTGCGCTCGTCCGCGGCGGCGAGGGGCGGCTGGACACGCATCGTCAAGAGGACGACGAGAGCAGGGACGACTTCCGGCATGGTATAGAGAATCCTACGACGAGGTAAGGGACGAGGAGGAGGATCGAGGAGGTCGGACCATGGATCGACGGGCTGCGTCGGGAACGCGACGAGGTAGAGCCCGATCCAGCTCTTAAAGACAAACCAAATGCCGCAAAACCACCCGACAAACCAGATGCGGTCGCCCAGTCGATGGGCCAACGGACTCATTTCGAACGCAACGAGGTCGCGGCGCAGGCGAAACGCGCTTCGAATCTACGACGACATGCGTCAACGACGAGGAGGAGGCATGGATGGATGGAGACCAAGAGACAAGCGAGGGCAAAGAAGAAAAGTGATTCAAACATGTCGCGAACGTCGTTGAGGACTTTGACGTTGGCCGACGACCACAAGGTCTGGGTAGCATGAGACACAGGATCGGTCGACGACGAGTACCTCGATGGACAAGAGGAAGAATTCAGCCAAGTACATCCAAACGTTGATCATGACGACGTAGCTCGAGCGGGACGTGTGTTGTCGCTGCCACCGCGTCGCTACAATGCATTCACGATCATGCAACGAGTCCGGGGAGTACCATGGAAGGACGCGGCCGTGACGTCGCACATGTCGTCCCAAAATTGAAGGAGGATCGTAAAGGCAGAGACGTAGAGAAGTGTGGCGAGGTGCTCCCAGAGCGCGACGCCGAGTGGAAACAAGTTCAAGTCCATGTTGAACACCTACACCATGAGAGGAAGTTGTGGACGAGCAAGATGGATGACATACGGGGTTGTGGATGTACCAGTGCACATACGTGTCCTTGCCCGCAAGGTTCTCGAATGCATGCACGTCGACGAGGATGAACCAGGCACTCCGGCAAGCAAACGCACCTACCTCGACGACATGGAATCAAGTGTGGAGGGGAACGTACCTGTCAAGAGAGTCGGGAACCATCGAAGACGCCGCGCGGGGACCAAATACGTGTCGTGTCCTACACACACGCGATGGGCCGGAGCGGTGCGATATCGCCTACCGTGTTCGTGGAGATTCCGGGATCGATGGACCGAGGTCGTGATGGTGTACCCCATGGCCGCAAAGTACACCAATGCGGATGTTGCATGGGATGACGTTACATGCAGACAGTGCTCTGCGCCAAAGATGCACAGCTCTGGAAGCATGGCGGCGCGAGAACTTGCAATTGCCCGCTTCTACCTGTCGCTTGGCGCGCACACCATTTGGTTTTGAAATTGCCCAGTTTCCGGTTAGACGTATCCGTACAGCTCAGCAAAGCATTGTTCGAATTGGAAGGTGCGAAAGGGGGGCACGTGCCATGTTTAATCCATTATTGGAACAAATTTTCATATCAATTTGGATATTTCCCCTATATTAACATGGCAATAATTAGGCATATAGCCTAAATGAGGAAATTGCCTCGTTGGCTCAATTGGGGATCAGTGCGCTGATTGGTCCATTGGCCTGGCGCAATCTTCAGCATGGAAAATCTTGGGCAAAAGACGAGCTCCCCAGGAGCGTGCATGCCATTATCGAATCCTTGCCGCCGCGATGGACCAATTCACGGCTGTGCGAACGCTCCGAGATGCAATCTACGGCAAAGTTATGTTGTGTCACCGCCAGCATCGGCAGGATGAATGCGTCGCGATCAAGATGATGAGTCGGCCGCACATGGCTGCCAAGACGGCGTTGCGCAGCGGGCATCAAATCAAAGAAGACGGGTACGTGTTGCGGCGTTCGTCGTTTCTCCCTCACCGCCGTGTACGACCAGCGACGAAGAGTTTGCGATTCTCCAGCGCCTCGCGCCGCATCCGTCCGTCCTCACGCTCGTGCAACACTTTGAGCACGAGGACATGCTCTGTTTGGTCTTTGAATTCTGTCCCCACGGCGAACTCTTTGACCATCTGCACCACCATCAACCGTCCAAGGCCGTCTCGGAGCGTCAGGCCGCGACGTGGTTTCGCCAGATCGTCGACGGCGTCCAGCATATCCACGCCGCCGGCATCGCACACCGCGACCTCTCGCTCGAAAACATTCTACTCGATGCCGCCTGGCATTGTCGGTACGCTGCTATCTTTCGAGTGTTGCGATCGACGACGACGGCTAGGATATGTGACTTTGGATTGTCGTCGCAGCAGGGGAAATGGTGCTCGGGGCGAGTGGGCAAACCCTTTTACATGGCGCCTGAGGTGTACATTGGCGACCACCAGAGCTACAACGGTATGAACAACCTCTGGAAGCTCGCTCACCTCATCCTCTTCGCAGGTTTCAAGGCCGACGTCTGGTCCCTTGGCGTGCTCTTGTTTATCCTACTCAGTGGGATTCCCCCACTCGAAGTGCCGAGCGAAGTGGACGCGCGGTTTCGCATCATCCGCCAAGAAGGCATCCATGCACTTGCAAAAATGTGGAAGCTCCCGCTCACGTGCGACGCCCTCGACCTCCTCTCGTCCTTGCTTCGGGCGCAGCCAGACGAGCGACCATCGCTGGCAGACATTGCCGCCCATGCGTGGCTCGAGGATGCTCGGCTCGACCCGGCCTGCCCGACTCCGTCCAACCACATTCGCGTTGCGTGATGAATGTTATTGTGTGTACGGCGTTCCAATTTGGTGTGGGCGGGACTCTGTGACAGCAACGAGACTGATGCAGACACAATATCTTTGGGCGCACCAAGTGTGTCCGGCCATCTCATCCTTGGTCAAAGCGTCGTTGCGACACATGCTCGCGTGTCCAAGAGTCCCAGCCGGTGGGGGCTTGATTGCAACATCGCATGCGACAGGGTGCATGGTGTGTCGCATGCAATGTGCATGGTCGTGCTTTGGGTTCGTGGGGGGTCACTTGAAAGTCAATCCAAACGCCATGAAATGCGGTCTCTTCCACTCTCCATTGCCTCGTGGTGCTGGATGAGTACGGCCTGACCGAAATGATACACTTGGCCGCCGATGCCTTCCTTTATTACTTGTATTTTCTGGGCGGATGCTCTGTTTCAGAACTCGTCCAAGCCAATTTCTCTGCACGGCAATCCCCACAAGAGACAAAAGACACAGGAAGCACACCCCGCAGTTCCTCCAACTGCTGTACTTCGCTACAGTAGTACACCCTACTACTTAGCTAGTATACATTACTACTTAGCTAGCACTTTGAAGTTTAACGTGAGCGTCCATAGACCCAAGAGCCGCCTGCGTGGCCATACAAGGTTTCTGAGGCCGGGCGCAATTCGAATCGATTGATTTGCAAAGTGCGTGACTGGTTCTGGCGACAGCATGGACCAGCACTGGCTCCGTCCACAGGAAAGGCCAAGCTCGTCACACGCCAAGTGCAACCTCGAACCGTGTATGCACGCAAGTTTGAACGACGCCGCCGCCGACCAGCCATCAGGGAATGACTGTGCGGCAAAGCCACAGCGCAGTATTATTGTCAACATGCAAGCCATCGAGCCCTATCGAGCCCAACTCAAGCTTCAATGCGCGCTGGCTCTCATTTTGTCAGACATCCGGATTTACTCAAGAGTTGGTCGATCATGCCATTGGGAAACCTTGAAGGTGGCTCCGCGGCCCCGGCGATGACGCACAAAGGGTACCCCCTAGTTTCGTGAGCCGCATCCACTTAGCACAGAGGCAGTGCTTGCAGAGTCAACATCAAGAATGGCTGGGCTTGGATTGCGACAACACAGGCGATCAGACGCCAGGAAGAAGGAGCGCGCCAATGCCCGCGACGACATGAGTCATTGCCGTCTCGAAGCGTCGTGCATACGAGAAAGACTCGCGGCGTGTCGCGGGCTCAAGTCATCAAGTGGGACTGGGGGCTTTCCGGTTGGGGACGATAGCGCTCGAACGACGTTGCAAGTCGCAACCATTTGGCCGTGACGTTCAAGAGGCGGGAAGAAGGACACAACAAACACCGCAGTGATGGATGGTTGTGGGCCGCGTGAGTGGGGCACTATTCATCACACAGTGGCCTTTTTTTGTGCCACGAAGTGTCCTCTGACAAACAAGCTGCCCAAATTGGTGAAATCCGAAACAAACTTAGGATTCATGATTTTATCCTGAAAAATATATAGACTGGTCCTATAACCTTGAAAGCACACCAGACTTTTTTGCTCACCATTTTGTCATTTATTGCTGGCTGGTGAGCTTATTTTGATATATCTCCGGATAAAATTTGGTATTCTATTTATATTTCAAATTTTACATAGTATACTTGATATTTGTATGAATCATTAAGATTATTTACTCTTTTCTGTTGTTTGGTGAGAGCGATTCTGTGCTTGAGTGGAACTATTGGTGAGTTATTATGGGATTTAGGGTCTCTTTGTGCGGTGAGTTATTGTGTGCTCTACGGTATGAAAGCATAGGGAGGTTGATGATCAAAATAATTGATAAATTCGATTTATCTCGATTTACTGAAATAGGACGTAGTAGACCAGGTCGAAGGCGAATCTGGGAATGCCACTTCGCGTGAACTCAGACGCTGGCTCTCGCAACATACGAGCACGCCAGCCATTAGCCACTCGGATGGGATCCAACTCTGGACCTAAGTACTAACCATGACGACGACATCGACTCGTGGCGGCGATGGCTCTTGATGGGGTCCACACCACAAATGGGAGCCCAAGCAACGCAAAAGGGGAGGAAATTGAAAGGACAGACATGGATTGTTAAATAGTTCTTGGCTTTGCTTACAATTGGACACTCCCATCGTCGGTCTCGACCTTGACGGAGCTGGATCCCATGAGTTTGCCGTGCGCCATGCAGTAACCACTGCGCTGGCTGTTCTTGGTGCATCCAGCGTACTTGCACGGGCGGCCACCCCCGTGGCACTTGCACAACCCGCGGGCTTGGGCGCTGCGGGTACAGTCCTTGACGGAGCATCTGCGGCCACCGCCATGGGCAATGCAGTGTCCCCCGCCTTGGTCGCTGATCTTGCAGCCAGCGGTTTGGCAGCGTCGGCCGCCGCCGTGGCCTTTGCAGAGCCCACGCGAACGAATGCCTTTGTTGCATCCCGCCACGCGGCAGAGTCGCTGGGAGCCACCCGTGGTGGTTACTCCTTGTTTGTGGTGCTGGCTGTCGCTCGACGGCGAGTACGTGCCCGACTCGTCGTAGTCGTATGTGGCAACGGCTGGAAACTGTTGCTGGTGTTGCTGGTCGTACGACGACGACGGGGACGTGTCGTATCGAGTGGCCACGGGATTGGCGCGATGGTGGTGACCATCGTTGGTAGACGACGACATGGTGGCCATCATGGGCTCAATGAATGGCATGCATTCGTTCAACGCTTCTTCGAGCAACGCCGGGTCCAAATGTTTCGTGCGGTCGTACTGGTACGGGGGATTGTACGATGCATGCGGGTACGGGTCATAATGTTGCTGGAACTGGTTGTTTTGTTGGTGCGCCGCCGCTTGTTGGTAGTAATTGGTTTGGGTTGACATGGCCTGGTTGTAGCGCTGTTGGTCGATCGAGTCTGTGTGGTGGTAGTGGTGACGGTCGTATTGAAACGTTTGCAAGGATGGGAGCGGCGCTTGCGAGACTGCCGTCTCGTCCTTGACGTCGAACGCTTGTTTGTTGGGGTAGCGGCAATGGTATTGCGGCGCGTGGTCATTGTGGTGGTTGTGCATCATCGCAGCAGGGTGACTCGATTGGTGGTAAAAGTTGTAGTGCTCTGGCTGGTGTTCCACCTGCATGTGCTTCTCTAGCGTGTGTCAACTTGATGGCAAATTGGGAATTGGCGAGCTGCTCAGTGTAGTATTGCGTCAGGGGCTGGCTGCACAGTTGGACTTGGTCTCCGAACGTTGGTCCAGCGTGGCCGATGCGACGACGGCGGGGAGGATGTCATGGCCTCTACTACACCCACTACCTCTTGCAATTTGTATGACCTCGTTCGGTCTAAATAGTATCTACTAGTCGATAGCCTGTCCTCTGTATGCGCGGCCATATCAGTCGGGCCATGCACGCTAGTAAGCCAACGTGGCACGATTTGATGCTGCGAGACTCGGCGATGAGGGATTTATAGGCAAGTTTGTATGGTCTTGTCCCACCGCCCCAGCCCAGCTCAGCCACGACGGCTGGATCTCGCGAGTTTGCACTGTAAAACACGAGGAAACCCGGACCCATGTGGTTTCCCGAACACCACATGGCTATCACACTGGGTGTTGTTCACGCCGCACAAGGCATCAATTGTCGCCGCTACCGGGAAGGCAATTGTGTGTGATGGCGCAACCAGAGTCTCAAAGAGACCCCGATGAACCAGAACCAGAGGAGGCATGCTTGACAATAATGGCGATTTCGAGCTGCCTCGGTGACGAGGGGACGAAAACGGGTCATGGTGGACGAGGCACCGACCAAAACAAGAGGCGTCGGGGGCATGCGGGCGAGAGAAGGGGGTGAAAATGCTGAGGGAAACATGGAAAGAGGGACCTGGATGAAAACAGATTGTCAAACAGACGCCACGACACTTGAAAATCCATTTCGAGCGACAGGGGCTGGGGTTGCACCTGCGCAGAAAGAATTTCTTGATGCCAAGGAAGACTTGCCCACGAGCTTGGGAGCTTGGTACTTGTGAACGTTTCGCCATGCCAACGAAGGCACATCCAATAATTTTGATTTGATGCCTTGAGGTGCCACCTCGCCTAATGTGAGATGGACCTTTCCTACCACTCATTTGCTACAACTTACAGGTATCTTTATTGCTACGTCAACAACCTTGGTCAACGGAGATACTCCCACCTTCTTGGCCAACCAAACAATTGATGTGGAAGGGTTCCCCAAAGTGACGACTTGCACACACATGTGCAGATGAATTGGGCGGATTCTTGCGCTGTGAAATTTAGAATGCGATGCCGAGGATTTTTATGTGGAACGACGATGGTTGCGAATAAATTGGTATTTCGTTGCAAGTGTTTGTGTTGGCGAGGGTGCTAGATCCAGCCGCATTACCGCAAACCCTATCACTTGTGGTTTGCAACGGTTGTGTCTGTCATCAATGGTTGGTGTCGAGCTGGCCATGCGGCTGTCTGTGTGTGTATGCGACCTCATCACAACTTTATTGTTCATCACATCGGGTTGACATCGGGTTAACCATCGAAAATTGACGGAAGCTACTCTAGTGGAAGAAATTGCACACGTTTAGTTCGCTTTCTCGCTTTCTCGGCATTGAGACCGCTGCAAGAAGTGAAAATCCTTTGTGGTTTCATTGGGGGGTTGAATAAATTGTGAAAACCCGAATTTCCGAGGCACCCAGCAAGTTTTGTATCTAATCTTGCTCAAGATACGGTACCTAGTGTTGTGGGTGTAAGGAACTTGAGCCATCCACAGCTGGACAGTCGTCATTTTGTGAGCACAGCCCACTCCATAAATCGTGAAAATTTGTCGAAGGAATGGAAGAACTATTAATCGTTTCGTCTTGGTCAACTCTCAGAATGATGTGGGGGAAGGCTTGGTGCAAACAGACGTATGAAGCACGTGCTGGTCGTATCGCATCTGTAGACCCCAAAACTCATACGCGGACAGTTCCACGTGCTTGCTTGTTCGCTTCCCCAATATCGTATATCACACAATAACTCACCAGACTTTTTTGCTCACCATTTTGTGATTTATTACTGGCTGGTGAGTATATTTTGATATTTTTTCGGATAAAATTACGTAATTTTATTCATATTTCTTATTATATACAGTATACTTGATATTCGTATTTTGTATTACAATTATTTAGCCTTGTTTGTTGTTTGGTGAGAGGGATTCTGCGCTTGAGTGGTACTATTGGTGAGTTATTGTGGCTCTGGAGAGTAATTTTGTGTGGTGAGTTATTGTGTGCTATACGTTAATGTTTCGAGGTCATCAGGAAACGGCGGATAACGCATCCGGATCAGGTTTACGAACAAACATAACACATGCTAGTACTACTAGTACCAGGATTTTGCCCTCGTTTGGCGTATGGCTCAAATTGGCTACACGTGTAGCTCACACACATCATTTTAGCCTCAAGAAATCCCCCACGATGACCTTGGTTATATTCCGTAGTGTGGCTGCCTCGTGGCTAAGCCTGTTCGTCGCCACCGGTGCAAAACATTCGACCGACAAGTCCAGCTCCACTGCGTTCGATAATACCATGCAACGAATACACAAAGTGTCATGACGCGTCGTGCACGATACGCAGGAACCAGGCGACCAACGCTTTCGATGATCTTCCCATCCACAGAGAAAGTGATGGGGGATGTGCTCACAAAACCTGCCAGGTGGCTTCAAACCGCCGAAATAGCTTTATATTTTGCTTTTAGCCGTAGTTTGGACTCACGTGTTCATTGACCATACATACCGGTCGATCAATTCTCTGGTGCTGTGTTGGTTTTTGTGTGGTGCTCCTCGAGTGACAGTTCTCCCACTACACTGTCGATTCTGATTGGTGAAACAAATTCAATGGATGCGCAATGATTGGCTAATTCCTTCTGTTGCCATCTGCCGATGTATTATGACAGCATGGCCTTTTATTGAAAGAGCGAGCATTATCCGCCCGAGCAGTTGCATTGATAACAGAATCAACAGCAACATTTGTTGTCGTTCAAGCTTGTAGACGATAGCTCTGGGCATAACAAGTTCCTATGGCACATGTGCCCAGAGCGAGATCAGTTGTTAACTGAACCAGAGATTCTAATAATTTCAATTAAAATCCTGAACAACTCATACTCCTGACAAGATAGGTCGACACCTATCTTGTCAGGGTCAAATGGGATTGTATTTTCTTTGGCAAGCAACTTCTGCTGTCGAATTTCCCTCGCACTTAATAAGTATTCGAGTCAAAAGACTAACTTATTGATACGCGTAACCTTATAATATTGATATAGCTCCTATGGCTCAGTTGGTAGAGCGTCAGTCTCATAATCTGAAGGTCGCCAGTTCGATCCTGGCTGGGAGCAGCCTTTTTATACATTCGGCCATTGATCCGGATAACACCTCCCATTTTCCGTATATCACGGCATCCTGTGTCCACCGTGGTGTGATTGGTATGCCGCGCCGACTCCGTAATCGCGGGTCAACGAAACAATCACACACGAATGGTGGCCACCTCGCATGACGTCGATCATTTCCCAATTGCCTTCACGAGCATCATCCTCCACCATGTCCTCGACTGCGATCCCGACCAAAATGCGTGCGCTCTTCCTCGTCAAGCGCGTGACCGATTTCAACCAAGTCGACTTGGCGTCGTGCTTTGAAGTCCGCGAAGTCGATGTGCCGACGCCCACGTCTGGCCAAGTGCTGGTCAAGGTCGAATGTAGCCCCATCAACCCATCCAACCTCTCAATCCTCAAGGGCGAATACTCGGACTCGTCCAAGTCGCCGCTCCCATCCCTGCTTGGCACGGAAGCCAGCGGCACGGTCGTCGCCTCGGGCGGCGGCTTCTTCGCGTGGACAATGCTCGGGAAACGCGTGGGTGTCTTTGGCAACGAAGGCATGTGGGCCGAATACGTGTGCGTGAACGCGCTCTCGTGCGTCTCGCTGCCCGACGACGTTTCGTTTGAAGGCGGCGCGTCCTGCTTTGTCAACCCGTTGACCGTCGTCGCATGGTTCTCGAGTCCTCAATCCGGATAATTTGATCCGGTTCCCTTAAATCAGCCAAAAGAAACACTATACTCCGACAACTGTACTTCCAGAGTACGAGTATATGTGTATGTTGCTTGGTTGCACCAAGGTTTATGCGAGTGTACAGACTCGGGTGTATTTTACAATTGTCACGCTCCCATTTTTGAACATGGAGATTGCCAAGTCGGCGCCGATATAGCACTCCCCTGGCTGAACGAACGTTGCCGCCCCATATAAAATAGTGGTATGAAAAATAGTTCTAGTGATTGGACTTTTGAGCATCATTGCCACGGACCCCATGCCGATACTAGTACATCCCATCACGCCCTCAAGATTGACAATTGTCCTTTCGATTCAAATTACTTACTTGGTAATGCTCGAAGCTTGTTTTCGAGCATCGGACGGATGCTTTTTGAGCGCAATTATCTCAGATGAGTACATATCTATGTGGGCAAACTGTGAATCGTATCATGGCACTAACATAGCTGTGACGGTCGACTACAGGCCGATAAAAGTAAACACGCCTCGTCTTGGAAGCGCGCAAGCGCCTACCTGCTGCTTTCCCGACGAGATAAAATATAATCAACTCCCATTTTTATGGAAAGACTGGGGCTCACGTCTCGCCAAGGCACCGACTGCACAAAACTATACACTCTGCGCTTCGGTGGGCGCAATTTTGTGGGCGGATACTCTGTCGTCGCTCGCAACGTGTAATGCTGTATTTCCAAACAAATATTTCGACGGGTATTCATGTTGGCGAATGGTTTTCCATTTTGTTCGAAATGCATCCATTTTCAGGCCGTGCTCGAAAAGCGTTTGAAAGTCGCTCGAAAATAATCTTTTCTCTAATTCACTGCCGCTGGCGTGTCAACGAACGATCGACTCCCAGGCGACAACAGGAGGTTTACCACGCCCTACATTCGTCACACAACTTGATAATATACACGAGAAGAACTGGGATTGTTGCATATCTTTGCGAATCAATTCAATTTCGACTCGGTCGATCCATTGGGTTTTGTGGGTTTCGGCGCTTCTGGCAACTTTAACCAGAATCTATATGCATTCTGACTTTTATGGGTTTAGACATCTATTTACAGCATCGAGGAAAATATGGGTTCCCCAGCAAATGGTCAAATTCACGAAATCAATAATGTGTTCAAACGACAGTCGGCGACTGGTTGGATAAGTTCAAACCCGCGTACTGCAACTTGGTCTACTGCTTTTCCGGGCTCCAAGCGTTTAATGCGTCTCTACCCAACTGCCTCATGCATGGTCAAGCCATCATACCAACCCCTTGCCCAGCCAACTGGACCAAGGCATCGTCGGCGACCTCCCTTGTCCCCGCAGCTACCATTCTCGCGATTGTCGGCGCCTTTGTCTTCTAGATGCTCTACTCGATTGAGTCAATTAATTCAACATTTACAACATATGCTGCCAATCCCCAATATACGCCCCCCAACAACGAACCTTAGTGTGCTGCGCCACATTGCACAACGCCTATCAAACACTGGCCTGCCATCGACAGTCCTCAATGTCAGCTACATATGTCGCAAGCATTGAAAACACGCGCAGCGCGTCTCGGGTGAAGTGTCAAATTTTCCAACGCACCACCATGTTAGACATTTAGATAGTGTGAAATTGTAGAATTTTGTATTTTGACCATTTATTAGGCAAACCATGGAAGCTACTTCGAAGTACAAACAGATGTCGAAACCCATGAAAGTCGGGATGCATATAGGTCGCCAGAAGGCACCGAAACCAAAAGGATCTATCGAGATGGGGTGCGCCGCCAAATGGTATCAATGTATTACAAGTTTTGAATGATGCATCTCTTGTTGCTGCCTGGGATTCGTGAGTTCGTTGGCTACATAGTATCGACAGGCCACGACAGTGACTTACGAACATTATTTTGAGGACTCTTGTCAATGTAGTGCAATTCGTCGAAGGAGAATCTTAACGTTTGGGATACTATAGTCCCGGATTTTTGCCCCTTGATTCGAGCGGCATTTTGAAGTCGTATTTTCGGACGCACCAACATCACTGTTCTCACCTGGCGAAAGGAAACTTCGAACTCTGAAACGCAATACGTACATGTGTACTGATGTACAATATGAAAAATATGGTCAAAGTTCAAATTTAACATTAGTTAAAATATATACCTACCTGGCTGGAGTAATTTTTCCTCAAAAGGGTGTGGTTTTGGGATTTAGCGTAGGTCTAGGGTAAAATGGCGTATTCTGTGATATGATTGGCTTAACCGGTGGGCCTCAAATGTGTTGGAAGACATTTGATTGACAGTTTATGCCGCACGTGCTTGCATTTTCGCAACGCTCCACACCAGTTCGCACCTCGTTGGAGATTGGTTGTGCTGAGTATGTGTTGTAAGTGTCGCGTATAGTTGGTTGTTGAACCGTTGTGGCGATGGGAAACTATTGCTGGTGCCTGGGTGGGTTCGGACGGCATAGTTGGTGAAGAACGACAGTTAGGCAATGCAGCAAACTTTAACGCAACGAATAAATCCGGATAATGAAATCCGGTTCCCTTAAATCAGATGGACGGTTTCGCGACTCTGAATCCGTTTCGGCGCCGCTGCAGCCCACCGCCGCCGCGTGCATGCAGCATGATCAAATCGAATGACTTGTTCAGCATTACTGTCACGGACCTGACGCCGTCACCGCCGATCCATCCACATCGTGGACGGAAGAAACGCCACGTGATCCCCGACGCTGTACACATCGGCCTCTAATCCGTGTGGCGTCCTAAATGCCTCCTAGCGACCGCCGTTGACGCTGACCCCACTTCCTCCGCGGCAAGCCCACGACAACTCTCCCCTTCCGTTCGTGTGTTTACATCTCCGTGTCTCATGTCCATGTGTCTAGACTCTTGTCGTCCCCGGTCAAACCCTCCCCATCACTCGTGCCAAGTGTCGACCACTCGCTCGTTCGCTTGGATCTCTGTCGGTGCGTCTCGTCCATCCATTTATTCTCCACGACTCTGCTCTGTTAGAACGCTGGCGGCCATCGCACGCGCGCGCGTCGACAACACTGCCGACTCGGACCTCTTCCACCGCCACGTCCTCGCGGCCCTGCAACAAGCCACGGACGCGGGTACACAACTCGACCATCCATCCGTCGTCGTCTTTATCGTGTGTTCAAGATTACGTCATCGTGTACACAATCGACGACACGACCTTGGTCGTCGCGGCTTCGACCGCCGACCACCTCCTCGTTGGCCACACCTGCACCGATACCGTCAGCGCGCTCGTCATCGCCACGCTCGCGCCGCTGGTTGTGCCCAACCTTCAGACCCACCCGAGCTACTACCATTCAATGGACGTCGATGCCCTCCTTGGCACACGCACGACGTCCTTCCTCGCGTACCCAGTGGTCGTGCACGGCGCAATTCAAGCCATTGTCGAACTCCGGGCGACGCGACTCTGCGTCGCGTTTGATCTTTTTTCGGTCTCGACGGTCCTGCCGTCCCTCCAATCGCTCTGGCGTCCCAATGGTGATCCATCTTTGAGCGACGATGCGGTCCTCAGTCGCGTGGCCGCGGTGCTGGCTACCATTACGGGTGGAGAAAGCCAAGTGACGACGACGAATCACGCGAAGGATAGCCACTACGACGCCCTCACCCTTCAAGCAGTGGAGGATCTCACGGGCGCCGACAGAGTCACCGTGTTTCGCAAAACAAAGAGTCAACCAAGCGGCCACGGCATCCAAGTGGCGACCACAATCCCACGACACACCCCGTTGACCAGTACGACGACGACGCCTGTCTTGTCTCGTGACAGAACCGTGTAGCCCATCCTGGCGAGGTTACCGTCCCTGACGATCTCGCCGCACGTCTCTTTGAGCCCTCGTCGCGACCGTTTCCCGTCCAGCCAATCCACATGGCGCGCCTCGTCGACCAAGCGATTCAACATGCCATGGCCGTGGCCATCGACGCCGACCATTGCCTCCTCTGCACATCCGAGTCTTCAAGCATGGTCGGGTCCGAGAGCTCGATGTGGCTCGTGGCCCAGGCCATCGCGCGCCAAAGATTGACGACCCATGCGCTCCACAAGCAGGTCGAGACCGCGGCGGCGCAGACGCACCGGCTCTCGACGCTGCTCGTGTACACCAACCACATTTGGCACGCGACAGAGGGGAGCCAGAAGCTGGGGCTGCTTTGCACGGCCGGGAGTGCCTTTTTTGGCACACCCCACTTTCGCCTCTTTGTGGCTGACACGATTCACGGCGAGTTTTGGAGCTTTAGTGAGCGTGGAATTTCCCAGGCCGATCCGATTCCATTTGGCCAGGGCACAGTCGGCACCATGATCAAGGTAAGTCCACGCGTCTAAGACGATGGCGATGGCATCTCATGCGATCGGTTAGACGGACGCCCCGCTCCGTCTCCATGACGTGCATTTGCTTGGCGAGGAGGATGTTCAGAAGGCTGAGGCTGGCCAAGGCAGCCATGCGTGCATGTTGCTGCCCATCCTCAACACCAAAGGCGACGTCCTTGCGGTAGCGTTGCGACGGGTGGGGATGTTTCTCAATGGTCGTGTGGGTTTCTAGGTCAGCCAAGCGTTGTACGATTTGAAATCGAACGGAAACGCCTCGACACCCCTTCAGCAAATGAGGGCCATGAGTGCCGAAATACTTGATCTATTCGCAATCACCGTGGCCTCCATCTTGATGAAGAACCCGTCGTTGCTCACACACGCCAAGTTCCAATACGACCGCCACCAAAGTGCCCACTACCCGCTGGTGCGTGGGATGATGCCCTGTTGTTTCATTTTACTCGTGTGCATTCAGTCTACCCTCATGAGTACCCACGAAGACCACGTGTCCAATCTTCTTTCCTCGAGTGGGCTCAATGGCAGTCCGTCTCAGAGAATCCTCGCACCTTATAGCGTGACGCAATGGGCCATGCTATCCAAGGTCATTGGTCGAGTCACACATCTCCATCGGCAGAAAACAGCCGCCCGGCTCCAGCGTCATATTGTCGTTGGACCTGTCGTGTGCCCCACGACGGCAGCCGATTTCAACGTGTTTTCGCAGTCGTATGCCCAGCTCAAGGTACACAGTTTGTAACACACCTCTATCGTGTAACATATCACACAGACCATCCTCGTCGCCATGTTTGACAGCATGCAATTGCTCTCGACGTTTGACGTCTCACCGGATATATTTGTCGTATTTTTGGACGCCATCGACCGCCACCACCGCGACGTGCCATACCACAATTTTTTCCATGCGTTTTCCGTCACCCAGTGTGCGTACACGCTGCTTGCCCCGGACCCGCTGCCCCACGTGGACGTTCTGGATGTATTTGCGACCCTCGTGGCATGTTTGGGACATGACATCGACCACCCCGGCCATTGCAATGAGTTTGAAATTGAGACCGATTCGGAGCTGGCGCTGCGGTACAATGACATTTCGGTGCTGGAAAACCATTCGATTGCGGTTCTGTTTGCGATTTTGCGAGGTCTGGCGGCGACTGGGGCAATAGATTCATGGCAACCTTATTTAGATCCTGCGAGCAATATATTGACGACGCTCTCGAAACCTCAGCACACTGTCGTCCGGGCTACCATTGTCCAGTGCATATTGCACACAGGTGCGGATCCCATACTATCGAAAGGTAAAGAGTATCTTGCTTCTAGACATGAAGCACCATGCTGACATGGTCGAGCAGTTGGCCAACAAGATCGAGTTGTCGGAACTCAAGCACTCGAAACAATTATTTCTCAATGTTGTTGTGCATGCCAGCGACCTCAGTGCGATCGGCCAGCCGGAACAAGCCATGGTCGAATGGTGCGTATGTCGTCGATTTTTGAGCGCTGACTTGTGGTACAGGGCTAAGCGTGTCATGGACGAATTCCAAAGCCAAGCAGCTAAGTCCGTCGCGTTGGGGATTCCAATACCGCCGCATTTCGCAAACTTGGACGACCCTGTACGATGTTCAGGATTAGAATTGTGTGTGTTTACGTATGGTTGTGTATTTCTAGCTCGTCCAAAGTGCCACCCAAGTGCACTTTCTCGACTACATTGTCCTGCCACTCTGGGTTATCACAGCCCATCTCTTGCCCGACGCCAAACCGATCCTAGAACGCATGCAACTTCATCGGGAATACTTTTATTCCCGTTGTTGTAACAAGAGTACAGCTACTAGTTAACAAAGGACATTTCCTACGTTGTCTTTCACTTTGTGAAGCACAATACACGACGCGTCACTCAAATTTCGAGACAGAATCCAAACACCGATTTTGGCCAAAGTTGTGCCAGCACCTGCGCGGCGTCTGTTGACGGTGGTCCGTGCACATGGGCCCAGACACTATCTTTGGCAACTCAAGCAGCGCCAACCAAGTGCTTGGTTGCTGCGGGCCTCGCCGGGACGACGATAGTCGGCGACTGGTCGGTGCATTCCAACCAGCCTTCACTGGACTGCCACTTATTCGATTGCATCGCCGGGCTGAGGGCATTCCATGTGCTGCTGCTCACCTGCCTCGTCAACGGTGCTTCAATCTCCGACGTCATGCTCTGCCAATTGACTCAAGGGGCCGCGGCGGCAACGTCCTTTTGACGCTCGTCCTCGCCGCCTTCGTCTTGATCTAGGACAGCCCAAGATTGGTCGTGCTTGCTCACTGAAGAACCCCAAACTTGACTCTAAGACGATGCGTAACAATCGAGGACAAGCAAGTCGCCTTCATAATCCCGAACTAGTTCTTAGTATCTTCTCCAGTTGAAGGGTTTGGTGCGGTCGTGGTGGGTTTAACACGCTTGAAATCGTGGACGCCTCTTGTCTTCGATGGCTACTGGCCCCGTCATGTGACTTCTCAACGTCCAGAGCCAGCATGAAGCTGGGAAGTGAAAATTTGTTGACAATGCTCTGACGATTTGAAACAGCCAACCCAGCTCTGCCACGTGATTGGTTGATACATGAAGGAGAAAATTGCATTTCAATCAAATATAGTCTTTTGAGACTGGTTCAAGTGGACGAAAACCCCGATGTGCGTGCATCGAGGGTGTTCGTCCCCGTCGAAGCAACACCCAACTGAGGCATCGCATTCTCGTCATCTCTTTTCGCCAAAGATTGGTGCTCCTTGATGTGCACGAACATTTCTGTTTCCTCGTTTGTAGGTTGAAAGTTCTATTTTCAACCACGCATATCGCCCACCCCTCGTAATATAATGTCTAACGTTACTGTCGCGGTCACATCCTCTATTTAGCGCTCAAAGCATGCGGTCGCCGGTGCACTCGAAAGAACAACAACGTCTTGGACGCTAGTACTTCCCCAACGGTTGCTACGACTCCCGTTCTGCAACAATCGCTTTGATTCGTCAAGCTCGTCAACAAGAGCGATATGTACGATTTCCAAGCAACAACGACTCTTGCTAGGTGCGTCAAGATGGCGCAAACGCTAAATTTAGCATTCCTCCGCAACGATGTCTCAACCGCCAAGTCTATTTTGCGCCCTCGAGTGCTAGTCCTGGAAAGGTGTTTTTTCAACTTGGGCGCTTCATTGTCCAGTTTCCCTCGACACGCCAAAGAAGCCGCCTCATGAAGCACTCGTTCGCTGTCGTTCTCGCTACAACCGCTGCGTGGGCCAACGCGTTGACCACGAACGGCGGCCCGTGTACGATGGACGACCTTCTCGCGTCACAAGCGGTCTCCGCCGTCTGGCCTAATTGCTCTGCGACCGCCACGAGCCTCCTCACGTTGCTTCCGAAAGACGCGGCCCAACTCACGACGTGGTGCGCGTCGACGTGCATGGCCAACCTCGCGGCCGTCATCGCAGCGTCGCCCAACTGCATCGTCGAGGGCACGACCACCAACCCCAGCACGGTATATGCCCCATTTGCCAATTTGTGTGCGGCGACCGTTCCCGGTGGCCCGTGCAACCTGGCGCAACAAATGTCCCTCTCGACCGTCGGCGTTCAACTAGCACCGGCCAAGTGCATGGCGGCAGCGGGCCTTCCCGCAACTACAACCATCGCGGACTGGTTCAACAACTTCAAACCTGCGTATTGCAGCATGGCCGACTGCGTTGACGGACTCAAGACATTCAATGCATCACTGCCCAACTGCGTCATCAATGGGTCAGCGATCTTTCCAAACCCGTGCGCCAAAGTGTCTGCAGCGACGTCCCATCTGGCCTCGGCCGCCGTGGCCCTGGCTTGCCTCGTGGCCTTCCTTTTCTAGATAGGTGTAAATGGAACACATTAGTCTAGCTTCGACACGTGGTTCATGGATGCCAGTGTGGACTTTCAACCGTGTGAGCTTCAATATTGACACCACCACGAGGCGTTCCATCACCATCTTGGGCGCCTTGATGGTCATCATGAAGTCAGGGCGTAAATGACCTCACGATGACCATCTTGGGCGCCTTGATGGTCATCATGAGGTCAGGGCGTAAATGACCTCATGATGACCATCAAGGAGCCCAAGATGGTGATGGAACGCCTCGTGGTGGTGTCAATATTGACGCGTGCCGCACGTAACGGCTTTGTCGGTTTCAAATATCGAGCAATGGTCGCTAGCAGTGGTTTCGATCAAAATGTTGCGTGCATCCAACTGCTCAATCTTCCGTGTCCACTTTCTCCTTGAAATGCAACAAATGTAGGACTCGGTTACTCATCAGGTACCGTAGATGTCAAAATACTACGTTGTAACTACCCTATCTGATTCGTTACAAACTGGCTTTTTCGGTCTACCCTTGAAGACTATTCGGTCACAATGTATTGCCCTTTTTATTTAAATATACATATTAGCTTAATTATTGTATTGTTTCAATTATATTTAAATTAAATTAAGTGCTGTTTACCCTTGGGCATACCTCGGCTGAGTGTAGTTATTTTGACCTCTACGGTAGGGTGAGAATCTTTTGGGACTTCAGCGACAAGGACACTTTGCCACCCACAAATATATGCTCTTCACTGGCCGCCGAGCAGGCGGTGCCGTTGCGGCGATAATCTCCCAACCAAAACTTTGTCGAACATCTCCATTTGACGCTTTTGGACCTCATTGGTCATAAAAACATGTTTCCAACCATTCACGAGCGCTTCCACTGCCACATTGAGACAAGCCAAGGGACACTTAATATTTTGTGTGTGCATCATTCATCCATTTTTTGTGTGCGCGTGGAGGTATTTATCTTTCGTCGCACTACCATGTATCTATTTGTCATCGCCGTCACCACTGCGCTGACCCATGCCGCCCTGGCCCCAAACGCCACGAACTGCACCGCGGACGACAACACCGCGGCGGCCGCTGCTCTTCAAGTGGTCTGGCCCAACTGCTCCACGACGGGGGCCAACATTTTGTCGTTGATTCCAAACGACCCGACCAAAGTCGCGGCGTGGTGCGCGTCAACCTGCCCTGCAAACTTGGCAGCCGTCGGGGCCGTCCTTCCCAACTGCGTCAACCCAGGCACGCCCCCCTCAAACCAAGTCATTGAGTTTACCACCAAGTTTGCCAGCACGTGCGCGCCGGCCGTCGCGGGAGGTCCGTGCAACTTGACGCAGCAGCTGTCTGGGTTGGCCATTGGGGCTCAACCAGCGCCCGCCAAGTGTTTGGCTGCCGCGGAGCTTCCTGCCACCACCAACACAAGCGAGTGGACGGGCACGTTCAAATCCTCCTACTGCAATCTCCCCGATTGCCTTGCCGCGCTCGAAACGGTCAATGCGTCGATGCCCAACTGCCTCGTCAACGGCGCCGCGCTGTTCCCGACTCCGTGTCCTGCCAACTGGACAAAATCGACTTCACCCACGACCCCAGCTTCTGGGGCGAAAAATTCGGCGGCGGCGACGTGCCTTGTTGGCGTCGCGTCGGTCACGGCGGCGACATTGGCGCTTGTTTTCTAAATACATGATAAAATACGTGTCGTTTCTTGAGGGAGTGGTCTTGACGCTGCTACCATGGATGGCGGTTGGTCGCCCAATGTATGTTGCGAACATGCGCTCGTCGTCGTCGTTGTGATGTCGACCACCTCGTAGAAAGAAGACGGCTTGGTGCCTCGAGGGAAACGAATGATGGGCATCCGAATTGTCGTCGGAGATGCTGTCCTGCCGCGATATAATCGTAGCCACGCAGAGGCACAAATTCAACCAGGTCTCCATATCGGACGCATGCGCTGGTTCGATGCTCGACATGAAAAAAAGGGAGGGCAGATCAGTCCTTGTGGTAAATAGCAATGTTGATGCTGACGGAACTTGAGTCGAATCATGTCCCGAAACAGTTGGGACTCGGTCTGCAAAATCTTTGTTGGCTCATATTTCACTCCACGCGAAAAGGAACCGATGTGACCTTCGACTTGTCATATACTTTCCCTTGATGGGGAAGTTTTAGTCGAGGGAGCGATCCACAACTGCCATGCACTCATGGCCAATCATGTTGCAGAATTAGGAGGATACGAGCCTGTCAGGATTCCGGTCAAGTCCCTACAAATGAAAATTGTTCAAGTTTCTCTTTGCCTTTTTCTTCCTTCCTATGGGATACCCCAGTCCTGAAAGTTGGACACTTTAAAAGTACAGCTGCGGCAAGTGCGTTAACATTCTAGTTTATGAAGCATATCATGTGTAACTGACAAATTCGCGCGACGGCCATTTTGCACAGTGAAAGAAGATTGAACGCGAGGATGTGGGGCCAAAGAGACTAAACTTGCTGTGACCATGTTCGTTTCCCATATTGATCCGACACTACCACGCAAATGCATAGCTTGTCTACAACTGTAGTCTAGCTTAAAGTGGATGGAATCCGTTTGACGCAAGGCGTGGGCTTGAGTTTCGCCGTTGCAGGACGTCGTGAAACTGTCGAACCGGTTACAGATGAGCCATTCGTTGTTTTTTCCAAGCTTGCTCCAGGGTAGAATCCGTAGTTGGTCTTATCTGAGCATACATGCATCGTTGCATGGCAACATCGAGCACCAAAGGTTTATACATCTACATACGATACACTCCAATTGCCACAAGAGCTCAAGTGAATTCCCCATCACGAATCACGAGGAGGTCTACCAAATGCTGGGCTCCAAACGGTATTGGCACTCGTACAATTATGGTGTGCAAAAGTGGTGTAACAGTACGAAGTGAACGGGTCGAGGAAACTGTCCCATGAGTTCAAGTTTCTGCCCATTCTCCTGGCGATTTCTCAAGTGCTTGAATGACTATCTGTTTCAAAAAGTTCCATAACGTTCTACTATGCAATATCCACCTTGCCATCGTCAACATGAATTCCGAGACCAAGCAGCCAAGTAGTCTGTGGGCATCCCAATGTACCATATCATTTCACAAACTTGAACGACCCACTACGATGTTGAGAATTAGAATTGTGAATATTTATTAATGCCTGAGCATCTTTAGCTCGTTCAGAACTGTCACTCAAGCGCACTTCCACGACGGCATCATACATTTCCTGTAAGCAGTCGCAACCAATCTCTTGCCCGACACCAGGCCGGTTCGAGATCGCATAGAACCCATTGGTGGTACTTGACATTGCAAAACGCGTGCAACTGATAGCTAACAAGTGATATCCCTCATCCTTGGGTATGTTTGGACCCGTGCGGCAGTCTGGTTGCTTCACTGATGCATCGGTGTCAATAGATCAATACAAGCAATGGGATTTATTGCTCCTTGATAGCCCGTGCTTCAAGTGATTTAGCGCATCGTTGACGATAAACACACCGCCAGCCATGTGGAAATGTCGAAACCGCCATGTTGGTTTCAACATCGTCCCTTTCAACACTAGATAACGTTGGTGTACACACGCGGCCTCCCACCAAACGTAGTCTCTTAAGACACACACCAGCGCTGCACCAGACCAGAGCATTGGCGCCGTCTGAAAAACGAAGCAAAAACGCATGCAGCGGAGCAAGCTTTGTCATTGTCGCGTGCTCAACGACTATTTTTATCCCGACCCGACCCTGGCAACCATGATAATGCGCAGGGCGAACTCGTACAGCGAAGGGTATTTTTGTCACCTACTTCACTCCAAGTCAAGTCGACTTTACAGTACCTGTTGACACACATCAAGGTTTAAAACACTAAATAGGGTCGTCGCAGGGGAGCACCATCGCTGTGTCGTCGTCGTAGGGTCGAGATGATGCAGCGTCGTTTGAGGGTTCTCCCCGCCAGTCGTGTACAGGACTGTCCAATGGATATTTGACGCCCGTGCTTTCTTGATGGTTTATGTCAGTTTCAAAATATGGGTTGCTGGACACCACCGAAAAGTGTGGGTAGAGAAATGCGATTTTAAGTATACACGCGGTCAAAACTCCTGGATGAGAAATGACTGCTCCGGGGTATACCATGGATCCACTCTGCGAGTATGTGTGTTTTGCTCACACCATCGACATACACCGGCGGCACCATCTGCAAAGCTCTCCACACGTCATGTTGGTTTGAACTTCAACTTCATGTCTGTTTCATCCAATCATGACGTGGCCCCGCTCGTAAACACCACCTCCTGTCGTGACGTGGCACCGTCCCATTGCACCGCTCGTAAACACCACACACTACTTTTCCTATCCGTTTCATTCACCTCGCGAGCCTTTTTCTTTTGTTGGCGCTCGGGTTGAACTGACACCCCCAAACACGTCACAATAGCCAAATCACGTGTCTAAAATTAACGCCACTGGTCAACCGCCGCCAAATTTTTCGACTGTTTCGCGCATCCGAGCGCCATCCACGCCAGGCTTTATTCTCGCCCGTCCAAGGGCGGCATTTCCCATTTCACTCGACTCGACCCAGACGCTTCATGCAGCTCTCGATCGCATTCGCCTTTGCCACCGCCGCCACTGCCTTGACCACGAATGGCGGGCCTTGCACTGCAGACGACATGGCATCGATGGCTGCGGCCTCGATTGTCTGGCCTAATTGCTCCACCACCGAGACGAGCTTGCTGTCCATGATTCCTAAGGACGCAACCCAACTCACGACGTGGTGCGCGTCGTCCTGCTCGGGTCCCTGCAACATGGCCCAGCAACTGTCCATGGCGACGGTGGCAAGCGGAGCAGCTCCCGCCAAGTGCATGGCGGCCGCGGGCCTCCCCACGACAACGACCATCAAGGAATGGATCAGCAACTTCAAACCTGCCTATTGCAACTTGGCCGACTGCCTCGACGGACTCAAGACTGTGAATGCATCGTTGCCCAACTGCCTCTTCAACGGTGAGGCGATCCTTCCGACGCCATGTCCGGCCAACGTGACTAAAGCGCCGTCGTCGGCGACGAACCATCATGTTGCCTCAGTCCCTCTGGTCCTAGCATGCCTTGGCGCCTTCTTCGCCTAAGGCGAGCGCGTCACTCCGAGATTAAAAACAAATGTATCTTCGTGTCTCATCACATCTCGATGCAGGTATGACTGGTGGTGTCGCGAGGGTGGGTCCAGGAAATACCTGACTTGTGCACGTATGCTCGCTTGCGTTCAACTACAATCACCGCAAAAATTGGGCTTGACAGGTATGAAAGGCGCATGAAATGGCTCCTGAGTTTGAGATGATGCTTGGGAAACGACTTTAAATTGAAAATCGTTTCGCTAAAATTGTTCCTGTATCCCATTTTTCCGTTTATTTTTGTGATGCACTTACGAGGGTAACTTCGGCGGAGCCCATCTGTTACAAAAGGGTTCCACCCAAAAATGGACTTCATCTTGGATCAAACGTGATATTGGTATCTCGGCGTGGATGTCGACACTGAAGAAGGACATGGTCCCATAGAACCACTTGTGAACGTCGGTCACGACCAAATGGCCAAGGTCGAGACGGCCATGTCGACCATGAGGACTGCTAGTACAACCGCCGTGTGACAGCGAAAAGTCTGATTTCGAGAAGCCCAAGATGATTGACCGTGTTGTGCTCGTGTTTTGAAGCCACTCGCGGAGCCACGTGACGAGGCTGTTCATGTAGCCGAGCTCGGTTTCGCTCCTTGGCGGGTGGGATTGTAGCAGCACGCGAGATGATACGCGTGCCGTTTGAGTAGCTGAAACAGGATCTATACGTGATTGCCTCTGTAAATGTCGTCCTGCACCGAAACATGATGCGATGTCTTCCCTAACTGGGCAGTAGCTATGAACTGTCGTCGCGACGAAGAAACATGCGTGTGATCTGATATAATCATTGGTTTGTCGCCCACGGACGACACCGAAGGATTCGTCTTGCGTCCACGCCTTCACTGCTCCAACGGCTCTCACAACACGCTCGGCCACCCACCACACGCATAAGCCACACTCGCATACAGTATACTAGTACAACCACACGGAACCTCGTCAACCACGAAGGCAAAAAGCCGCCGCCAAAGCGGCCCCTGGTTGCACACACAAGCTAGCGATTTTGAGTATATTGGCACGTCCCATGACTTTCCCATGAGCACAATGAGCATGCGTGCGTCGTCCTTAAAGTCCTTGGGGTGAAATCTACTCCAGCTGGGCACATTTGTTCCATGCTTGCAAAGTAGACTTGTATTCATCAAAGACATATATTCAACTTCGCATATCATTAGACATATCGATTAAATTTCTCACATCCTCACATTTCAAGCATCGACGCTCCTTCAACTTGGTCTGTGTCCGAATGAGTTCATTGCTTGTGATGCTTGTTTCGTGCCATTTCGTACAACGAGAATATCTGCAGATATTTTCAAAAGCATACAAATTGCAAGTGTCATCATCATCATCACAGATATTTTGGTTTTACGAAACGACCATTTCGTGATGTGGCCTCTTATCCGTAAATATATGGGTTTATGTGGACAAGTATTTCG
>VJMH01007521.1:0-104926 GCA_009835185.1 Aphanomyces stellatus
TACGCTTGATATATCGCAAATGCTTGCATGCTTGGAGTCTTCGTTGGCTCGTTCGAATCGATCCTTGTAAACCAAGTGTTGCGTGAAGGCTTCGTGCGGACGCGCCGGTTTTGGAAGCGTTGCGGACCAAGGTTCGCTCGTCGCGTCCCACTACAATCCGAGGTTTCTGGCCTGGATTTGGACGTCCGTAACCATCAGGATCCTTGCAGTAAGCACGTATGGTGTCCTTGGATCGCCCCAACTCAACGCTAATGCGCCGATACGACAAATTGAACTTGCGGAATGCTCGAATCGCAGCTCTCTCCTCTATAGACAGTCTCGGCCCACTTCCCATGCTACATGGTTACATGATTGCGTGAAAGGGCAAGACACAAGCCTTACATGTATTGTCGAAATGATTTGAAGAGGGCAGACCCGATGATAAGCGTGTTTGCAGGCAAATTTGGGTGTGTCCTACAAAGGTCTGTCGACCCCTCCAAAACTTATTTTGCGCCGTGCGCGTGTTTTTGGCGCTCGGTCGGGTTGATGCGCTACTCAAAATATTCCACCAATCAAACGCTTCTATTTCTGTCAAAGGCGGGCCGCGAATCGTGATTGGCGGGATTTTTCATACCAAAAAAGTGGTGTCTGCAAAGGTTTGGCGCGCACTGATACATCGTCAATTTGAGTTGACATTGTTGTCAATACCAAAGTGCAACCTGCATCAAACAAATCGCTTAGTATCTCTATACGACGTTCATAGTCGATACGATCAACCATTGCACTTATAGCAGCAGATGCATCAGGATCACAAGCTGGACTCAGCACAAACGCCCCCTCCCTCGCAAGTTTATCCTTTTTAAGGTGCGGGAGCAATTTGGCAAAGCTCAGTGAATATATCACTGCTGTGGACGACGACGGAAGCGATGAAGAAGTGACAAGTGACAGTGATTCCGAAAACGATGCATAAAGTGACTACCTCTAAACATGCATGTCTCTATAATATTATATTTCTGTGCATAATGTTTTATCAGGAAGAATCAAACCATGTGTTCGGTCTGGTATCGTCAAAAATCATACGTTTCTCCGTTGGATGCTCGATGCTGTCGACCTCTGTAAAAGCATCCAATATTTACACTTTCCTCGTAACTTTCCGCAACATCTTGTGTGTTGCAAGGTAAGCAAGTAGTTTTACAGGTCTTTCGCCGACTTATATAGACCCCTGGCTTCGGCGCGAATGTGGGTAGCTCTCCATGCCACGAAGCCAACTACCCATCTAACTCGGCAGAGAGCTCGAGACAACAACGTCTATCGAGGTTGCTCCAACGTGCCAAGTCAGTGATGCCGTGCTCGCTGCAACCACTTGTCCATCGAATTTAGGAATGTATGTATAGACTGTATGTTTTGACTTGGCGCACCGATTGGGTCCAATATCCGGCTTTGGAGTGAATGTATAGGCTAGGATATATGCTTGTATGTATGTTTTGACTCAATGGACAGATTTGGCCCAATAGCCAGCTTTGGAGTGAATGTATAGGCTTGTGTGCATACTTGAATGTATGTTTTGACTTGGCTCACCGATTTCTTTTTTTGGCGAATTAATCCCGCCGTGGAACAAATTAATTTAATGTTTTATTGGTCAAAATGTATCCAATCATAATTGTACATAGTCTCCTCGACATTCTTCGATACCGTATCGCAACTAATAACTACCCTGCACTCTGGAGGGGATTGGGCGAAATATCTACCCGGCTTGGACTAAATGTTTACCTTAGACATTTTGGCATATACAAATTGCAAGTGTAATAATTATCCAATTCATTTCATCACATATTTTACCTAAATAATGTATATCATACTTTATAGCAAGATAAATTTCGGCTTATGACCCAACCCTGAGCTCCAATCGTGTTCTACCCTTCGTCAAAATAGCCAGGGTAGTTATTAGTTGCGGTACGATATATAGAGAATATATACATTTGAATCTACGCCAAAATGCTCCAGTAGTTTTCCTTGGTCGATGAACTTTTGACTGCAATATCTCCTTCAAAGCTAACAACAAAGACATAATCAAGTTGGCTCAGTGCACAGCAATTAATTTCATATTGATGGGTCCAAGAAATTAGTCGAAATACTTCCGCGTTTTCAAATGGAGGGCAACATATCCAAGCAAACAAGAAACAACGGCGATACAGTGTACAAGAAAAATAATCCAGAATATTAATACTCAACAAGCCATATAAATTGTTGTATAAATCTTCCTTCAGTTAAAATAATATTCAGACGGAGAGCCTATTGCCTCGAAAATCCACACAACTTTGAAATGTGAATATCAAGGGCCACATGAGCAAAGACGAGGTACTCGAATTGACTCAGTGCGTGATTCCACTTTGGTGTCGAATGAGCCAGAATAGGCCCTTGTTGCCCATCATATGGCGGAGAAAACGTTGACAAACTAATTTTCCAATATTTGAATTCTATCAACATGTTGCTGAAGTCTCATCCTAATGCAGCATCGGCGGATACATACATCGTGCAAATATGGTTAACACAATGCACTTCAGTGGCATTAAATCCCGCACATTTGCATGCTCCTTGGCTTTGTATGTGCCCACATAAGCTATTGAGGAGGATTGAATCTCACTGGAACTTGAGGGGGCGTCGTGGACTTCGACCACGAAGGCCCGAAGTGCACTCCATTTTCAGATATGGCGTTGACGAACCTTCATTAGCCAATCAAATCACTTCATTCATCGTACTTCGAAGTTCGCTCCTTGAAATTGAGTTAATCCGAAGTCGAAAGTGAATAAGTCACGTCTAACTTATTTTGAGCAGACCTTGGTGTGAAGTCTGGGGCCAGACAATGTGAAGAAATGATTGGCTGCTTGAAGCCAATTAAAATGCGACATAGCAAATATTATTGTCCAATAGAACAGATTTGGGCATTGTTCCCAGACACAATTTTTGAGAAAAGCCATTTTTCGATTCTGTCACAATAATCACCATATTATCACGTTTATTTGAGTTCTCACAGTGGCAAGGTTGTGTATCCCATCCGTGTCGTCTTGGCCCTGAAGACGAGTCCAACAAGCGTTACGACGACGAGCGCTGCCAAGAGCATGACGTCGTCATATAGGATCCTGTGGCCGGGGTGCACACTCGTAAAATCCACAATTGCGCCTCCATCATCGACGGTTGCATAGTGGCGGGCGACGCGCGAGCCGTGGCTTGCGTGGTCAAGTTCGATGGTCACGCGAAGGGGCACGGCGGGCGGAAGCGGCGCAAACGCAAACGTTGCGACCGTATTGTTGGTTGTGAGTGTGGGTTGGGGGGGCGCGCTAAAGAGCCACCAGCCACCGCCCGACGTCTTGAGCGTCGCAGGCGTCTCGTTAAAGTAGGTGACTTTGGCCGAGTTGGTGATGTCCGTTTCGAGCGCGCCGGCCGTTTGGACGATCGCGTCGGCGTGGCCGGCGGCCTTGACGCGAACCTTGCGGCACGCGAGCGAACCAAGGTACACGTGGCCGTAATCGGCAACGTCGACGACACTGTCGTTGCATGCGCCGCGTGGGGCGACGGTAACGTTGCCGGCGGCCGTGACGGTCGTGCGGATGTCGGAGACCTGGAGCGAGCCGTTGATGTAGATCGAGCCTTGGAACGCCGCGAGTGCGGTCGTCGACTTGGCTGTGATGCGGCGCGCGAGGACCGCGACGGCGCTGCTGCCTCGGGATGTGACCGAGAGCGAGTCGGCGAGGCGCAGCGTCGGGGCTGTGTATTGGATGCTGCCACTGCCAAAGTTGGACAGCGCGAGCGACGTGATCGAGACGTCGGTGGCGGTCGCGGCTTCGATGCTGCCGGCACACATGGACGTGATTGTGAGCCGAGCGGCGGCGTTGTTGGCGAGCGTCGTGTCGGTCAAGACAGTGTCGGCGGTCGAGATGACCCACGCAAGCGGTTGCTGCAACTCGACGCGGACGAGGAGCGAGCCGGCAGCCTTGACGTCATCGTCGTACGCAGTCGTGAGGTTCAGGTAGCTCTGGTCAGGTTGGTCGATCGTGTAGATCTGGTTGCACGCGGCCGTGAAGCGCTCTTGCGTCGTGGGGGACACGTCGACGGAGAGGAGATCGAGGACCGCGTGCGAGTCGGACGTCGCGACAAGACGCGTGACGTTGGCGCCGACCGAGGCGTTGTACGTGACGTAGACGCGGCCTGGGAGGTGCGCCACGAGCCCCTGGAACGAGTTCTCCGTGTCAAATTGCCATTCGCGCTGGGCGACGACGGCCGGTGGGAATTCGATCGACATGGTGGAATGTGAAATGGATGTCTGAGGCCGTCACAACGACGACGACCCCACGCCATCGAGCCAACAGATGGTCACAACCCCACTCACAATGAAAAGCCACTATACAACACCCAAGTATAACGACGATAGGGCATTGCCACGTCGAAGTGGCAAAACAATATATTGCGCCTGACAAAATAGTGCCTCCAGTTAGGTATTTCGAGCGAAAATAGCAGAAAAAGAATGTGTAAGCTGCCGAAAATGACCAATAAATTGAGCGGTTCATGACTGGTGTGCTATATTGCTTGTCATGTGCTTGGAGTCGAACTCAAAGCAGTTTGGCGAAACCCAGGACGTGATGACAAATGACTCGTTCTTCTTCCAACGAGGGCACTCATCACACGCCTGGTTAGAGACGATAGCTTCAGGGGCTTCACAAGCTGGTGTGTGCGCAGCATAATGACGAGGGAAATATCTGTCATCGAGCATCGAACTGCATCAACACACTGTCCACATGCAAGGTCGATGTAGAATATCAAGTATATGTACGTGTTGTGACGTGAAGCTGGCATCGCCACGCGTCGTTTACTTGGGGAGGGCCGTGTAGCCAGTGCGCTTCTTGGCCTTGACCACGAAAAAGGCCACGACCGCGAGCAGGAACAACGCGAGCGCGCCGCCGCCGATGGCATCAACACGTGGGGCGGTCGCGAGGGCGTGGATCGGCTGGATGGCCACCGCCGCCGGGCCCGAGACAAACGTTTGGTAGATGCAGTGGCGCGACGCCTTGGATGCATTCAAATCGATCGAGACGGCGACGGGCACAATCGACGGAAGCGCTGTAAAGTTGTACGTGTCGTACTTGTTTTGGACCGTTGGGACCGCACTCGGACTCGAAAAGATCCACCAGCCCTTGGGCTCGGGCACGTGCGCGGGCGTCGCGTTAAAGTACGCGATCTTGCTGTTCCCGCTCGAGTCGGTCGTGAGCGTGTCGACCACTTGGACGATCACGTCCGCCGCGCCCGTGGCCGTGACGGTCGCATTCTGCGCCACAATGGAGCCCGTGTTGACACGTCCCGACCCTGTCACAGTAATTGTGTTGGTGTCGACGGCGCCCGCGGGGTAAAAGTTGACGGCGCCCCTGCCCGTGACGGTCGTGTGCAAGTTGAGCGCATGGATCGAGTGGGTGGCTGTGACGAAGACGGCACCGCGGCCCGCGAGCGACGTGTGGATGACGTGGGCGTCGATTGCGTCGCGGGATTGGATCGCGAGGTTGCCGGCGCCCGTGCCCGCGAGCGAGATGCGGTTGGTCGCAGTCAAGTTGTTGGCCGAGAGCTGGATCGAGCCGGCGCCGACCGTCGCGAGCGTAAGGTTGGCGAGATGGACGGGGTACGCGGCGGCGATCGAGACGTTGCCGTCACCGATGGACGTGACCGAGACGGCCTTGTCGTCGCCGTTGACGAGCGAGCCGCTCACGAGGACGGTCTCGGCGGTCGTCTTGACCCACGAGAACGGCGTCTTGACGAAGACGCGCACGAGGAGCGCGCCGGCCGCGTGGACGTCGATGGGCGACGTCGCTGTGATGTTGACAAACGTTTGATTGGGCTCGTCGAGCGCAAAGAGCGTGTTGCAACCCACGTCGATGACCGTGTCCAGCGCCGTTGTCGTGTTGAGCGAGATCAAATCGAGGAGCGCCTGCGAGTCGGACGTGACTTCGACGCGCGCCGTGCTGCCTTGCTTGGCGTCGGCCGTGACAATGACGCGGCCGGGTAGCTGGACGAGGAGACCGTCGAGCACGGCGGTCGTGTTCCATGTCTTCTTGAAGGTCGCGGGGAGCGTGATTTCGTCCGTCATGTGTGTGTGTGGGAGAGCGAAATCGTCAATGGCGACGAATGGAAGGGGGACCCAAAGGAGGCAGCTGGCGACGTCGACGCATGAGTTGACGTACGGTACGATCGGCGATGGGCGTGTGGGATACTTTCCTGCGCAACCCTGCGACGGGGCAAGATGTGTTTTATACAGTTTGCAAATATGTACTCCGTACACGGGAGTACAGAACTCAGTAAAAGGGGCAGAGTCTACTGATGCGGCACGCCACGGAGCCCCACAAGGCATTAGACAAGTCAGTGAACAAGGCGTGGGCTCGAAGAAGTTGAAAGTTGTTGTCTTTTGTCGAATGAACCAAGCGCAAAGGGCAATTTAGATTGCGTTCATATATTTCTGTCCAGTTGAATTCAACATTGTTTCAAACACGAGGTGATTGCGACATTCGTCTGATTGGTTTATTTCTGAAACCCCTATGTTTGATTGGATTCGCGCAGCCAATCGTTGCCGAGATTCAAAATGACCACCAGATCGAGACAAAGGACAAGGTCGCTCGCTCCGCGCGTCGTTCTTGTTGGACAAAATTGGATGCACGCAGTTCTTTCGATCACGTTCACAAAGTCGAGCGGAACACCATGCAAGTCATGAGAGCAAGTTGCGACAGTGTCTAATGGTTGCACCCTTTCGTTGGAATGGTGCAATGCTGGATAGATCTGCGCTGCGTGCAGTGGCAACAACATTGCAAGGCAAGCACACTGGTGGCATTCGCCTGCATGTTGGCCAAACGAATAACGTGCAAGACTGGAAAGATGCAATGTATTCGTCAATGGCATTATTATTCCGCCGAATTTGGAGAGATTGACGACGACGAATGAATGTTATCTACTTGGGAAGGGCTACGTACCCTGTGCGCTTCTTGGCCTTCTTGAAGACCACGGTGGCCACCAACGCCACACACACGAGTGCAATGATGCCAAGGATATCCATCTTGGTGTTCATGGTCGAGTTCAACATGATCGCCGCTGGTTGGAGGGTCGTCCCAAGCGTGGCTTGTTGTCCACGGTAGTGCATGCAGCGAGAATGCTGGGATTGGTTGAGTTCAACAAGCACTTGCATCGGCCCGTCGTCAGGAATCGGGAGAAACGTGTACGTATCAAACGAGTTGTTGGTCGTGTGGGTTGGCAATTTCGGGCGGAAGAAGGAAAATCCTTCGTCGAATTTGGGAAGGTGGGCAGGAGTGGCGTTGAAGTATTGGACGCTACCAGAGCCGGCAATGGTTGTCGTGAGGGAGTCCAACGCTTGGACGATGACGTCACCGCCGCCAAACGTGCTGACCATGGCGCTTTGGCACACGAGGGAACCAGTGTTGGCATGCCCCGCGTCGGCGATGTTGATCCAAGTGCTGTCGCACGTGCCTTGGGGGTACATGTTGACATTGCCACCGCGAGCGATATCAACGTGAACATTCGACGCGCGGATGCCATCAGTGCCCTTCAAGAAGACCGCGCCGCCACTAGCCGCGCTTGTTTGGAGGTACAATGCAGACACAATGTCAGCTTGAACGGCAACCACAGAGCCTGGGCGGTCCGAGGCCAAACTGAGCGAGAGGTCCGTTGTCAAACTCGGTGTGGCAAATTGAACCGTACCCGAGCCAATCGCGCTTAGCGCGAGCGACTGCAAATGAACGGGGTACGCCGCGTCGATGTAGACGTTGCCAGACGCGACGGACGCAATCACGACACGACGATCGGCGCCGTTCACGAGCGTACCGTTTGTCAAGATCGCCTCGGCGTGCGTGTCGACCCACGCGATTGGCTGGCCAAGGGTAATGTGGACCACGAGCGTGCCCGAAGCGAGGACATTGACGTCCGACTTGGCGCGGATGGCCAAGTACGTGGCGTTGGGAAAGCCGAGATCGGGACTTCCATCGCATTCGGGGCGGTGAAACTTGTTGCTGGCTGGCGTTGTATCCACGTCAAGTGAGACGAGTTGGAGCAGCGCCGCCGAGTCTGACACGACTGAGACGGTGGCCGCGGCATCGAGCGAAGCGTTGTACGAGACAACGATGCGGCCTGGGAGGCGAACAAAGAGACCTTCAAAAGGTGTGTCGGTGCGCCAGTTCGTAGATTGGACAGAGGTGTTGTTGGTCATGGGCAGAATGTGGGAAATTGCAAAGTGAACTCGGGGAGGCATGCACAACAAGAGAGCCAGAGAGTTGAGTGCCCCCGCGAGCATAATCCCAACCATGGAGGGAATGCGTGTTTCGACTCTGTGATTGAAGCATCGATCATGTTGTTGACAATCGACGATGCCGTGCGTGAATGCGTGTGTTCGGTGGAAGAATGCAGGTAAGTTTGAGAAATGGAGGGCATGAGTCGCTGGTTTCGACAGTGGAGCCGACCTCACATCAGAGAGTTAGTAAACGATTCAAATTCAAAAACGGGCCACGCCCAACTCGATTACACGGAAGTACCACATGCTGACATAAATCTCCCGAGACATGCAGTTGGATTACTCGGACGTCCAACGTCAAGTCTGATCAAATGCCATTTGATGGCTCCAAAGTACCACTTTTCATTCATTGCATCAAGGGGGGATTCTGATACCCCAACCTTGTCAGGTACTACGAGGTATGAGCGCATCAAAAGTTAGAGCCGAGGAGGGTCAACATTATCTTGGTCCGTGAGCATAAGTATCGACTGTGAAGGGAGTATGCATCTACAAGGAATGTGCAATCCATCGCCATTACGGCGGATTTTGAATTAATTCTGGGGTTTGTGAAATTGGACGAATATCGTTTCGAACGAAAATACTACCAAGTAAAAACAATATCAATTACTTGGGGAGGGCGACGTAACCGGTGCGTTTTTTGGCCTTCTTGAAGGTCATGAAGGCCACCAAAGCGACAAACACGAGTGCGAGGACGCCAAGCACATCCAAGGGCAGCGTCATCTTGTTTGCAGTCGCGCTAAAGCGGATCAACTGGGGCTGGAGCGCCGTCCCGAGGGGGCCTTGTTGCGCATGGTAGTTCATGCAGTGAGAGTACTTGGTCTGGTTGAGCTCGACGAGCACTTGGAGGGGGGCGTCCTCGGGGGTCGGGGCAAACGTGTACGTGTCGTACGTGTTCTTGTCCGTGTGGGTGGCGGCTTTGGTGCGAAAGAAAGAGAACCCTTCGTCGGTCTTGGGGAGGTGAGTGGGCGTTGCGTTGAAGTACTCGACGCTGCCCGAGCCAATGATGCTCGTCTTCAAGGTGTCGAGCGCTTGAACGATGACGTCACCGCGACCAATCGTGTTCACAGAGGCGTCCTGGCAGACGAGGGAGCCGGTGTTGGCATGTCCCGAGCCCGCGACGTTGACCCAGCTGCCACCGCACGAGCCTTGGGGATACACGTTGACGTTGCCACCCCCGGCAATGTCGACATGGACGTTCGTTGCGCTGACACCGTTGGCACCCGTCAAGTAGACCGAACCACTGCCTGCGATGCTCGTTTGGAGGTACAACGCAGAGACGCTGTCGGCACCCACGGCGACAGAGCCATGGCCGATTGCGCTCAAGCTGAGCGAGTTGTCGGTGGTCAAGCGTGGCGTGGCAAACTGGACGTTGCCCGAGCCGATGGTACTGACAGCAAGTGATTGGAGGTGGACGGGGTAGGCGGCGTCGATGTGGACGTTGCCGGACGCGACGGACGCAATCACGACACGACGATCGGCGCCGTTTACGAGCGTCCCATTGGCCAAGATCGACTCGGCGTACGTGTCGACCCACGCAAGGGGCTGTCCGAGGGTAATGTGGACCAAGAGCGTGCCCGAGGCGAGGACATCGACGTCCGATTTGGCGCGGATGGCCAAGTACGTGGCGTTGGGAAAGCCAAGGTCGATCGTCTCGTCGCAATCGCGGTGATAAAATGTGCTGCTGGCTGGCGTCGTGGCTACACTGAGTGAGATAAGCTCAAGCAGCGCCGCCGAGTCCGACGTGACGGACACCGTGGCCGCGGCGCCGAGCGAAGCATTATAGGAGACGAAGACGCGGCCTGGGATATGGACGGACAGACCTTGAAAGGCCGTGTCGGTGCGCCAGTTGATGGATTGGACGGAGGCGTTGGTGGCAGACATGTGCGCGTCAGGTGGGAAATTGCAAGATGGCAAAAACCAGGCATTCAGTGCGTGCGATGCAACAATCACTGCAGCGAGCGTGGAATGTGTGTTTAAACAAGGTGTTTGATACTCATATCCGGACGAAGGTGACCAACGTTCTGGAGTGAGATTGAGAATGTATGGTATGGAGGTGGAATGCATGTCCTTTTGACCTCCTCAAACATGAAACTTGACCTTGTCAACCAAGACAATGAAACACCCAAGGCTTAGTTGAACGGCATGGAGCAATTTGACAGTTGGGTCAATCACAGATCTTGGATTTCGATAGAATTGTATGGAAGTTCGAATGGAGTCTGTCGGGCGACGGCAGTTTACCCTTGACGCTAGACATATATGTACTCCGAATCAAAGCACGACGAAGGTTGATGAAGATGAGCTCAACAAGTGTGTGAAGGACCTAGTGTTGTGATTACGCAATCCGGTCATTCTATGGTAGTAAATTTGTCTCCCCTGCTCGATGCGTCGCTAAGTAATTAACTACTAGCATGTCGAGTTGCGTATATTCGTGGTTGCGCCAACTACACCACAAGATACAATCGGACTAAAGTACTCCTTGTATTCGTTTCGAATTTTGAATTATGCGCCACTGCAACCACGTAGCTCAACGGCAATTACAAAAATGTACCCCATCCATTGAAGACCCAACACAAATCAAATTTATGCATAACGTTACTTCAAGAATGGAAAATATCATGCGAATTCGCCAGCTGCCATCGCACCCCTTGTTTAACGACTGAGCAATGGCTTGTAGCTGGCACGGGCCGAGCGTTTCTTGTACACAACACCAAGAAGGACGAGAACAATGCACACGAGACCGAAAATGGCAGCACCCTCGGCAACCCACCCTCCACTTGCAACGTCCACCGATGCATCCATTTGCAGTGTAAACGGATGGCTGTACACTTGGGGGCCAGTTTCAAAGTCCCGGATGAAGAAGAAGGCACGCCGGATCACGACGATCCGCACCGGCACAAGCTCGCTCGGCGGGGGCGACCCAAACGTAAACTCGTCGAACGGGTTCTCTTGCGTCGGGAATGCCGTCGCGGGGGCAGTGTGGTGGTGGCGGCCGCGGGGGCGCGGGGTCGGCAAGACGGACGGCGTCGAGTTGAAGTAGTAGACGCGACCATCGTCACTCACGTGGCTCTTGAGCGACTGTGTGGCCTGGACATAAGCATTGCCTTCGCCCGACAAGCTCACGTCCACGTTTTGGCACACGATCGAGCCTTCGTTGACGCTCCCGTCGTCCGAATTATGGACCGTGCTCGTGCCGCATGTCCCGCGCGGGTACAAGTTGATAGTCCCAGAGTCTGAGACAGTCGATCGAAGCTGGTTCGCGTCAATAGTCGCGGCCGCCGTGACGTAGATCGAGCCATCGTCGTGCGTGGCCGACTCGATGGTCTGGCCCGTGAGCGTGCCGGTGGTCGCACGGATGGCCACGGACCCGGCGTCGTTGGTGACAAGGCGCAACGTATTGGCAATGTGGACACTTGGGGCCGTGAATTGGACATTGCCGTCGTCTTGCGTAATCAAGTCGAGGCTGGCGAGGTCAACGCGTGTGTTGACGTCAACATAGACATTGCCCGAGTCGGTCGCTTTGATCGACAGCGCCTCGTTGGGCGTATTCACGAGGCTCCCGTCTTCGAGGATGGCCTCGACACTTGTGTGGACCCACGAGAGCGGGTCGCGCACGATAATACGGAGGAGAAGCGAGCCCGTGATGTCAATCTCCAAGCCGTAGTCGGATGGGACTCTCACTTCGAGATAGTCGGAGCCGTCGTGGCCCGTGGTGACGCCTGAGGTGATGACATCGAGGAGCGCGGCAGAGTCACTCGAGACATGGACGTAGGCGGCGGCATCGAGCGACGCGTTGCGGCTGACAAAGACGCGGCCAGGGATGTCGAGCGACAGACCACGGAGAATGGAAGAGGCATTGGCGGACCATGTCTTGTGGTGGAGAGTCGGGAACGTGATGTCGTCAGAGGATGGTGCGGCCATGATGGTAGTGTGAGTGTGCGAACGGGAAGGCAAACGCAAAAGTGAGTTGACGACATTGGGAGAATCGACTTTGGGTGCAGATATGTGTCAAAATGCTTGCGAGGCGGCCAACATTCGTGGCTACTTCAACACACATTCAGCATACACAGGATGACAGACTTGACATGGTGTGTGCAGTTGGGAGCTTATGGGAGCCCTGCCGACTGACCCTCGACCCACACATTCTCCATGGACAATAGGAGTAAATGTGGTATGTGCGTTCGGTATCCATGGGCCTGCTGCCTTGCCAGTCTTGTTGCCTGCCAAGCCATAACTCACTGCCAATGTGGACCCAAATAAAGCAGTTTGTCAATCATGCGCATGACAAAAAGGTCTACTTTGTCTTACTCTTCAAGCTTGGTGTCTTATCCCTGGGGTGGGGTTTGCAAACCAAGGGGACGCTCGTCACGCACTCAGAGGAAGTGACCCTTCGTTTTGCATCAGATCCAATTCGATCGTTGTTGCTTTGGTCGTTGGGAAAGAAAGTCACTTGCTTGCAACTTGCATGTATGAGAGTGTCGCATCCATTGTCAAGACGCCAGTTCAGCACAGAATGTTTGTCGTCTTGGTTGTCAAATTGACCAAGTACATACACACATTCGTCATGCTGACCTACATTCCATTCCTAGCCAATCGAATCATCCAGAACAACCTGCCTGAACATTGCGTGCGTGTGCCCTCATTTGTTAATCGGCCGTCTCCACGCATCAATGTCGACGACTGCCTCTGTACCCACGACTGCTGCGACGCCCTCTGTGGTACCTGACCCATCCACCGTAGCTGCCATTGGCACTACAGCGATTCCCACTGCCGTCGCGACTACCCTGACTCCTGCCACGTCTGCGGCTTCCACAGCGGCACCAACATCCACTGCCGCGCCGACTTTTGCGGCCACCACTGCTGCTGCGCCTACCGATGCTCCTTCAACTACTCCTGCTGCCACCACCGCTGCACCCACGACATCGGTTCCTGTAGTTTCACCCACAACTACTGCGGTGCCTACCACCACTGCGATCTCCACCACATCGGCTGTCCCCACAACCTCTGTCGCCGTACCCACGACGGCTCAGCCGACTGCAGCTCCTACCAATACGCCCGCCGCTACTGTTGCAGCCACCCCAGCTGCCACAACTCGTCCGCCGCCGACTCCTGCTGCCACCACGACCGCAGCGCCCACCACCTCAGTCGCTCCCGCCGCCACTACCACTGCACCCACCACCAGCGCCACGACCGCCGCTCCTGCCTCCAAAGTCCAAACGGTCGAAAAGGAAGCCGCAACTGTTGCACTTGCGACCACTTTGTCTCCTTCTGCGGCGACCCCCGGTTTGCTGGTGCACCACTGGGCCTCGGGCACCGGCGAGCTCAAGGCGCTCCATATCAGCACCCCGGGTCGCATCGTCGTCTCGTTTGATGCCAACCAATCGGACGCCGCGACGATCGTCGCCACGAGCGACTCGCAAGCGGTGCTGGACGCCATCCAAGTTGATTACGCCACCGGCACGGCAGGGTTTACGGTGGATGACCACGGCATCCACGTCATCCCGGCCACGCAAAAGGAGCTCCGCTTGCGCCTCGTCAATCATGACATTGATGCCGAAGGCTCACTCTTGCTCCATGTGTCAGTCAACCAACCCCTCTCGACAATCTCGACGTCGTCGGAAACGATCGTCCAAGACGGGGCCTTGGCCCTCCACACAAGCGATGACAAGGTCGACGTCACGTCTCTCGGTGACAAGTCCCTCTGGATCGAATCCAAGGCGCCCGTCACAGCCTCGAGCCTTGACATCGAAGCCACGGGCTCGGGTCACATCTACTTGACTGCCCCCGCCGTCCAACTCTCCAAAACTTTGAAGCTGAGCTCCCTCGGCAGCGGCTCCATCGGCATCCAAACGACCGCGGGTGACATCGCCGCCAGCACCATTGCGTCGAGCTCGCTCGGCACTGGCTCGATCGTCCTCCACGGCAATGTCGTGGCCACGACCTTGAAGAGCGAGCTCTTGGGCCAAGGCTCGATCAGCTACTATCCGTCTGGCAAAGTTGACGACAGCAAGGTTTCCATCCTTGGCAGTGGCAATGCATACCTCGGGTCCATCCAATCTCAAACGACGTCTGTCGAAACAATGGGCCGCGGCACGGCATATGTTCAGGCTGTGGATACGTTGAAGCGCACGGGCTTTGGCTCGGGTTCGATCAAGTACTTCAATGTCACGCCCGTGCATTTGCCCAAGGAGAAGAAGCACCACTGGCTCAGCATCTTCCCCTCGCCCAAGGTTGAACGCACTGGCAACAACACGTTTGAGACTTTGACGGTCGCCCCCGAACCCGCTCTCAACGAAGGAACATACGCCCACATTGCCGTGACGACGGACTGGTGGCCATTCTGGTCGGAACACCAAACCTCCGCGCCCCCCCAGGCACCATTTGTCGCGGGGAAAGCCCAGACCAACTTGGCCCGCTTGGGCTACTCTGGCTCGTCGGCCGTCGAAGATTTTGGCCTGAGCAGTCTCGCCGTCGTTGTCGTCGCGCTGCTTGCGTTTGTCGTGTTCAAGAAGACCCGCCGCATGGGCTACCAACCCCTCCAATAAAGGGGTATCAGTATTATCATTTGCAAGTGTTGCAGTCGGCAACTATAATACAGTAGAAATGTGTTTTCGCGTGTGCTGTTGTTTCTTTGCCTCTGTCCTAGCCCCCAAACCGATACTTGGGAGGTTGCTCTTGATGGCCAGTCTGGGAGTCGTTTGGTTGGATGAATGGAGATAGACGCGCCACAGGATAAGCCCTGAGTTGACATGTTTCGCTCAAAATACTTTGGCAAACTGTCGCTTCAAGATAACTAAAATGGACTCCAACATCGAGCAGTTGTGAAGAGGCACGGCGCTGGCCATGCTGCCAGTGTGCAACGCCATTCCACAATGGCTACGACCACCAACCACCACTCGCACCTCGTTTGAGAGCACGTGGACGTCGGGCTCGTCTGCCATCGACATCCTCGTCGTGAACGTCCCCGGTCGCGTCGTCGTGTCGTATGACCCCCGCCGCACCGCCACGGCGACCGTCGTCGTCACTTCGTCCGCGCACGAGCGCCCCCCAGTGGTGCAATCGAAACTCGTTGCGGCAGGCACGTCCTTCTCGCTCAACGCGCACGGCGTCCACTGATACACGAGCCAGACGGAGCTCAAACTCTTCCTCGCAGCAACCAACGTGGATATCACAGCGTCCCTCTTGGTGCACGTTGTGCTCAACCAGCCCGTGACGACCGTCGCCACCACAACTGAAACCGTTGTCCAAGACGGCGCCTTGGCCCTCCAAGGACACAATTCGTCCAATCATGTTGCCGCCATGGGCAGTCAGAACGTCTGGGTCGAATCGGTCTCGCACGTGTCGATGTTGCCGCCGACTTGTCAGTCGTCATCGCGGGGGCTGGCAACGTTTATATGACCACCCCCGCCGTCCAAGTGGCCCAGAAGCTCACATTTAGCGTCCTTGGCAGCGGCTCTGTGGACCTCCGTGCTGCCAACTTATCGGCCACGACGATTCAATTCACCGTGGCTGGTAGTGGCTCTGTCGTTGATGGGCACATCGTCGCGACGCACTTGAAGAGCGACCTCTTGGGCCCAGGGTCCGTCAACTATTACCCCTCGGGCACGTGCGACGACAGCACGATCGAGATTGTCGGCGCAGGGTGTGCCAACGTTGGATCGATTGTCTGCCAAGACACGGACGTCCGCATGCTCGGGAGCGGCAACGCGACGGATCAAACCGTCGACGCGCTGACGTGCACGGGCTTTGGCTCGGGCCACGTCGCGTACTTTGACGTGACACCGGCGCATGTGCCAGTCGAGGCAGAACTGTCACTGCTCTCGCTGGTCAAGCGAACCAAAGTGGAATGGACGGACACCAACGACCACATAACGCTGGTGCTGCCTGCTGAGCCCGTGTGGACCCAAGGCGAGACCGTCCATGTAACGCTGACCACGGAGTGGTGGCCTTTCTCGACGCGCGTGGATACGCCCCGCCTCCATATTCCGGCCGACCTCACTCGGGTCGATCCTACCTCCAAGTCAACCAAGAAGCCGGCGTCGCGCGCATGGGTTCGTCCATCGCGGACTTGAACCAAACGTGGATCGGAGCAATGCTCGTATTTTGCTTGACCATGGTGGCCTCCTCCGTCTTCCACAAGGTTCGCCGCATGGGCTACGCCGTTCTCCGTTAAAATGGCGGCGTCTTGGAGTGCGTGCAATTGTGAATGACATTTCACTGCGTTCGATATACAATCGACTTGGCCATTAAGCCAGCGTAATGTGGAAGCACAGGCTCAATAACTTTGCCAAGGTGGCTCGCATATGAATGTTTGATTTCGAACTCGAGTGTTTGCCAAAACGAGGTGCATAGAGGAACATTCATTCGGACGGACAAGCTCCAAGGATGCGCCATTTTTCATTTTGCTTTGTCCCCACAACAACAATCCCACTTCAGCAACATCATGTCCCCGCCGTTCGTGGCCACGTGAACGTCCGGTCCTTCTCCCATCGGCCAGCCTCTCCATCAACCTCCCAGGACGCGCCATCGTCTCGCATGATGCCAGTCGCAAGCACGCAGTCACGGTCGTCGACACGTATTCCTCTCAAGCCCTCGCGACCGCCGTCCAATTCGAATTTGTCGTCGGCGACTCCCCAGCTTTGGCTTTGGACATCCATTTCCCCGTGGGGACCTCGACCTCGACGATACGCTCTTGCCCCACGTCATCCTCAATCGATCCATCACGAACCTTCAGTCGCTCCCCGAAACCATCGTCCAAGAAGGTGCTCTGGCCCTCAGTGGCATGCTCGTCTCCATGACGTCGATCGGGAGCAACAACATATGGGTCAAAGTAGCGGCTCGCCCGACGCTACGTCCACATTGCCCATTCAAAACTTTGGCTTGGGCAATGCCATTTTAACTATGCCCGACGCTATCAACGCTCATCCAGCACCTGCTCACGTGCATGTGTACAAATCCGGCTCAAATAGCACCTCCGATTGGTCAGCTCCAATTCCCCCTCCCCTCTTACCTCAAGTACCTTTCCCGGAGACTCCTTCTCGTCTTGTGCCAACTATCCCGCCGGGCTTCACGACGTGGCCTTCGTGGATGACTTCATCCCCACATCCCCCTACCCCCCGGCATTCCCTTTCTCGCATGTCGGCCCCCCATCGTCCACGCGGCCACATTGGATGGCCCCTAACTAACCCCCTTCGCCATGCAATTTCACCCGTTCCCTCCGATACCAACAATGATGTCGCTCCCTACCCCCTGTTGTCCCTGGTTTCTCGATGTCACCCACTTTTATGCCATCGCCCGGCGGCTGTTCAAGGCCACGCGTCTCTCGCCACGGACAGAACAGTGACTCGGCAGAGTATATTTCGTTGAAAGTGTTGTCGCTCGTCGAACATTGTCATATCACGATACCTGCAATGGGCATTCTATGTACTAGTATTCACTGTGATGACGATCGGACGCTCCGTGTCATAAGTGACACAAATCCCCTCAAAGAGAGGAGCCCAAATATCCCTGTAAATTTCGGTGATCACTTCACTGCTTATTTTCCAACCCGAAGAGAACACTCAATTCGTTCAAACCTTGACTTCGAAGGCTCAATGCAGAAAGAGGGATCAAACATTTTGCGTAACTCCATAGATTATGCCACCATGTGCACGCTGAGGTCGATCCATGCACTTGAACCTGATTGTTGCCATCTTTGACGCATAAACATTTACCAACGTTCTTGGGCGATCATTCAAGCGAAGAACATTTTGGATCAACAGTCCACATATCCATCCAATCAACTCACACTTTCGTGTTTCATTCCACGACGACATCAACTCACCGCCAGGTGTGAAAATGTGACGGCATATTTGTCGACCAAAGCTCAATTCATCCTCTCGAGCCAACATCATGCCTTCGGCCACGCCAACAACAGTCGCTGCTATTGCTGCCACCCCTGCCGAAACACGTATCCTCGCAACCACAGTTTCCACGATGCCAATTACATCGTCCGCTACGACCGGTGGTCCAGCCGTAGCCGCCTCCACGTTGGCAACAACAACTCCCATGTCGTCCAGTATCTACACTGAACAAGACGCCATAGATGCTACGCCGACGGCAACTACATCCTCTACCATGCCAAGTTTGATGGAGCACTGCTGGGCCTCAGGTGCTGGCTCGCTTTCAACCCTTCGCATTGATATCCCCGGTCGCGTCGTCGTCTCGTTCGATGCCAACCAATCAGATGCCGCGACGTTCGTCGCCACAAGCGACTCGCAAGCCGTGCTCGATGCCATCCAAGGTGACTGTGACATTATGGGCAGTGAGCCCAACACCCACGAGGCAAAGCACCATGAGCTACATCTGCGATTGGTCGATCGAGACATGAACGCCGAAGGCTCGCTTTTGGTCCACGTCACTGTCAACCACCCGATCTCGACATTCTCGACATCGACGGAAACGATCGTCCAAAACGGTGTATTGGCCTTCCAGTCTGACGACGACAAAGTCAAGATCTCGACCATGGGCAAGAAGACTCTCTGGATTGAATCGATGGCAACGATCAAGGCTTCCAACATCTCGATCGAAGCCATGGGATCAGGGGAGATCTTTCTCACTGCGCCAACTGCTCAGCTCACCAACACCTTGAAGCTGAGCTCCCTTGGCACTGGTTCCATCGGTTTCCATGCGACCTCGGGCACCATCTCAGCCACCACCATCCACTCGAGCTCGCTCGGTACTGGCTCGATCGTCCTCCACGGCAATGTCGTGGCCACGACCTTGAAGAGCGAGCTCTTGGGCCAAGGCTCGATCAGCTACTACCCGACTGGCAAAGTTGACGACAGCAAGGTTTCCATCCTTGGCAGTGGCAATGCATACCTCGGGTCCATCCAAACACAAACGACGTTTGTCGAAACAATGGGTCTCGGCACGGCGCATGTTCAAGCCGTGGATACGTTGAACTGTTCTGGCTTTGGCTCGGGCTCGATCAAGTACTTCAATGTCACGCCCACGCACTTGCCCAAGGAGAAGAGACAGGACGGCTGGTTCCCCAGCTTTCCGGCACCGAAAGTCGAACACACCGTGGTTAACACTTTCGACACGTTGACTGTTCCTCCCGTACCTGACCTCCACGAAGGGTCGCATGTGCTCATCGTGGTACACTCCATCGGAAAGTCCTTTTGGTCGGACCAAAATGCCAAGAAAGTGCGCCGAATGGTCGACTAGTGTCTGCAATCGAATTATCGTTGTAGATAGTTCTAGTATATTGCCCGAATCAACAATCGACCAAACAAGTACTGTACCGGTATGTGTAGAGAGAGCACCACCACAAGTCCCAAGTGAATAATTGAGCATGGTTCAAGTACATAATATGGTGACGTGCAATCTGACTTGCCATTGGCACCATCATCTTTGGCTATGAAAGTCCGCTTCCCCCGTGGAGACCGAGGTCTTGCCCCCGCCACCCTCAACCGTCCCATCGCGACCCCCCGACGCTGTGTACACGCTCGAAATCGAGAGTGGATGTGTTCGCTCGTTGTGAGTTTGTAGACATACATTCCGTTTAGTTTACGCACTGTATGTACCTCATTGTGCCATCTGGTGGTGTTGTGATGTCAATACGACATACATTCTCATGATGTAGCATACATTCCGCTTTCACAAAATAGTTTAAGCTGTTCATTCTCCTGGACGTTGGGCCGAGTATTAGACTTTTCTATAGGCCATTACCTAAATCACGTTTACAAATTTCTGTGACAGCTAATTCGACCGATGTACATTTGCACAAACTTGCCTGCAAAAACAAACAACCCACACTCATTTCTCATTTCACAACTTTCCCACCACCGCCCATATCATCACATCAGCTCCATGGCATCTGCTCCCTTTACGACCACGTGGACTTCGGGCCCTTCCCCCATCGACGCCCTCGCCATCAACGTCGGCGGTCGTGTCGTCGTTTCGTACGACCCCACTCGCCCCGACGCGGCCACGGTCACCGTCACGTCATCGTCCCAGGCCTTCGTTGCCGCCATTCAATCCGAGCTCGTCACGGGCCGCTCTGCCTTTTCATTGGACTCGCAAGGTTTCCACGCCCAATCATCGTCGACGCTGAAGATCTATTACCCCGAGGGCAATCTCGACCTCGAAGGCACGCTCTTGATCCACGTCACCCTCAACCACCCCATCTCGGATCTCAATTCGCTCGCCGAAACCATCGTCCAAGACGGCGCCCTGGCCCTCCACACCGCCGCCACACCCGTCTCCGTTTCTTCGCTCGGGAGCCACAACATCTGGGTCGACGTGTCGTCGCCCGTCACCGTCTCGAGCCTCTCGTTCAAAATCTCTGGCTCGGGCAACGTCTACTTGACCGCACCGTCGCTGCACGCCAACGACGCCATTGACTTTAGCGTGCTCGGCAGTGGATCGGTGGGCCTCCGCGCGGGCGACGTCACGGCCAAGACCGTTACATCGAAAATTGCTGGCAGTGGCTCCATCTACGTGGAAGGCAAGGTCGTCGCATCGCATTTGGACACGGCGATTTTGGGCCACGGCAGCGTCAACTACTACCCGTCGGGTCGGTGCGACGACAGCGAAATCAAGATCGCCGGGTCGGGGGATGCGTTCATGGGCTCCGTCGCGTGTGGCTCGATCAATGTCGATACGCTTGGCAGTGGCACTGCCTATGTCCAGGCAGTGGACACGTTGACCCGCGGGGGCTTTGGCTCTGGCCATGTCAAGTACGTCAAGGTCACGCCGGCGCATTTGCCTGACGACGGATCGTCCAAGAAACATTCATGGTCGTTTATCAAACACGCCAAGGTCGAACAGAGCAACGACAACGCGTACAAAATGCTCCAAGTCCCCGCGGAACCTTCCGTCACCGAAGGCGTGTACGTGCGCGCGCACATCTCGGGGTCGTGGTGGCCCAGTTGGACGGCCCCTTCCCCGCCCTCTCCGCCTTCCCCTCCGTCCACGTCGTGGTGGCCCACTTGGTCAGCCCCGAGTCCCCCCTCGCCCCCCTCCCCCCCTTCGCCGCCATCCGTCTCGTGGTGGCCATTCTGGTCACCGCCGACACCCCCCTCGCCCCCCTCGCCCCCTGCCCTTCCCACGTTCGAATGGGAGCATTCGGGCAATGTTGCATTCGAGTCTCGCTTGGGCTCGTCGACACCCACAGTGGACGTCGGCGTGGGGGCCGTGGGGGCGTTCTTGATTGCCCTCGTCGCCTTTGTCGTGTACAAAAAGACCCAGCGCCGTCAATACCAACCGCTGCATTAAATCGAGCAAAATGAAACCATTATATTTTTTTTAAACAATGAGGCACACTTGAACGAGCGAGGTCGAGTGTGACGATCGAAGTCGATTTATGATGTAGTACACCGGACTCGTTGCCTGAATCGATAGAGCGGACGTTGATCACGACCTGCCTCGGCTTGGTGTGTTGGGACCGTCGGCAGGTCAAAGTGAAGCAGACTTTACTGTCGCGATCGACCAGCGTCAACTCGCCTGTGGTTTGGCAACCGCGAATAGGGCTGACTCATGGTTGTGCTGTGGAATATGGCTGCAAATCGCAGTTGTTGAGCCTCTGAGTACTTGCCAAGGTTTCAAAGGAACCACAAGAAGATGTTGGACTTGCCAAGAACCGAGCAATCTCTGTTTGGATAGGACGAGCCGCATTGTGTCTGATCCATGTCTTGGTCGCGAGTTAAAGGCAAAGATGCGACGAGTCTGTCGCCACAACTGAATTCGATGCGTTCGACAAGAGACATGAGGAGAATCATCCAAACGAGATTGCCACCCCGCGTCAACTGAGGGCGACATGGGGTCGTTCCAACTTGCAAGCAAACCTATCATGCGAGACGACCGGAGAGCAATGTGCTCCTTCGAAATCCACCCTCGCCACTCGTCCCGCTCACGAACGTGCATCCGACGCCGCGCATGTGCGTTCGTTGAATTCACATCCGATCGTTGAATTCCCACCCGTTCGTGTTGTTGCGATCACTGCAACTTTCGACGAGACCATCACTATTCCGTCGTACGAAATTGGGTGGACGTTGCGGTTGCATATGGAGAGCGGTTTCACCAATGTTGGTCTTCAAGAAGGCCATTGATTGCAGCTTGCTTTCTGTTCGCTTAGTGAAACGGGGCAGGCTGACAGTAAATGCGACCACAGTGTCCAGGACCAGTGCGCCACCCTGGCAAACCTTGGTTTGATGGTTGTGTGGCCAAGCTGGGGGCATCACAGGGGTAAGCACTTGGGAACGCTGACGACAGCTGCAATAGAACGCAAATCAAACACATGCAATGAATGGAACATACGCCCAGAGAGCGAGTGCTATCGCCGAGTTCATTGGGCTGACGCCACAGTACAATCTGGTCGAGCCTTCCCATGCGACTCTGGCCACAAGCATCTTCGTGCGTCTATGCCGTCGATTCGACTTGTCCATATGTGAATAAGGTCGCACCCGGCCAAGAAGGCCCAGCCTCATTCAACGTGAGGCTCAACAATGATGCCCGAGTGTACTTCCGACTTCTCCGCTCCAAGTGCTACAAGTATTGCCTGTGTCAAAACGAGGTGAATCAGATCATGTTGTGGATGGGTGGTTGGTCGGAAAGAACTTCAATTGCATCGAAGAAAGCCACGAGGTTGAAGTTGCAAAATCGAAATATGGTCAGAGGTGTTGTGATGATGGTGATCCTCCATATGCCGATCTTCTCTTCCAATGTTTGCCGTTGGAGGCAAAGCTGCCGCCTCTGCCATCGATCGTCGTCGGTGGCCAGAAGGACGTGTGACTCGGCCAAGACACCGAACGCATGCGGCGAAATTTGCGAGGTGTTCGGGGACGTTCGCATTTATTTGGTTTCCGTGTGTGCAATGTGAAATGGCTCATATATTCACTTCAGCCCGTGGGATTAACATTTGCCGACCCAACTTGAACTTGCATTGCTTGAGGAAGTCATAAAAAGAGTCGGGCATCGCATCACGTTTTGAGAGGAGAGGCAGAATACTCTTCTGCTCCACATTGCCCCTTGCACATCCACCATACTTCATCCCCTATAAAACCTACATTCCAGTCCAGCTGCGAGGGGTGTATCGTCCCACTCTATGAGAACACTTGAAGATTGTATGACCAGAGTCGACGTGACGCAGGCGACTCACTTATTTTTCGCGTCAGTCGCAACTTCAACCGCAAAAGTGGGTGTCGTCTTGGTTCATTTCTGCTTTGCATCCGTCCTTGTCATTGACTTTCAGCGCACCATCTCCGCGTCAACACATAGATCCACCACAACATGCAACACTACCTGATAGAAGAAGGCGACAACAACAGCATTGTTGCCCCAGACCTCTTTGGCAGCGTCGTCCTCGCGACGCACAAGGACACCAAATCACGCGTTGCGATCAAGCGCTTGTCGTTGGACAAGGCGTCCCCTCAATACACCCACATGACGATGGAGCGCCGCGTGAACAAACACGTCAAGAAGCTCGGCGGCCACGCCAACATTGTCGCGCTCGTCGACAGCTTCGAAGACAACAGCATCGACCACCTAGTGCTGGAACACTGCGCCAAGGGCTCGCTCTTCGACGTGCTTGCCGCCACCACCGACAAGCGCTTCTCGCACCGCGACAGCATCGAGTACTTTGCCCAAATCGCCGATGGCGTCGCCTTCCTCAAGAAGCTCGGCTACGCGCACTGCGACCTCTCGCTCGAGAATGTGCTCGTGAGCGCCACAAATGTCGCAAAGCTCAGCGACTTTGGCCTTGCCGCCGACGCCAGCGTCAAGAAGACCGCCCCCGTCGGCAAGTACTTTTACATGGCCCCGGAAATGTACGACGGTCACAAGTACGACCCGTGCCAAGCCGACGTCTGGTCCCTCGGCATCCTCCTCTTCATCATGCTCACGGGCGTCGCGCCGTTCCGCCAAGCCCGCGTCATGGACGACCAATTTGAGCACTTTAAGCAAGAAGGCCTCGGCGCGCTGTGCGAGAGCCTCCGCGTCGCGCACCTCGTCCCGACCGATACGTTCCTGCTGCTCGAAGGCATGCTGCAGATCAACCCCGCCGCACGCCTCACAATCAGCGACGTCGTCTACCATCTCTGTGTGCCCGAAGCCGTGGCGCCGCGCCGGAAGCTCTCGTTCTTCCAAAAGGTCTTGGACCCGTTCAAGGGCCGCAAGCTCAGCCGCAGCAACAGCTTCCAACACCACCGGACGACGTTTTAAACTACCCTTATTTTAATTTTATTTAATGTGCTCCCATCAAGCTTGAGTTGCCACGAGGACGGACTAGCCAGTCGGGCGAGATGGAGATTTCGATGGCATCATGCGATGCAGGAAGGTCATTCGAATGAGATTGCTCGGTCCTGATCGGTCTCAGGTGGATGTGGTCGACTCGACCAGTCGATGGTTTCTCCTTGATGAGTCGGGCCAGATGGCGAGACAATGTTGAAGAAGAAAAGCGTCCAGTTGAACTTGCCGTGGACAGTTGACATTCCTCTCCATCAAACCACAAGATCCACAACTCCCAGCGAACTTTCACCAACGATCGTCTCAAAGATTATCGCCGAATCTTCCTCGAAGATCTCTCTCTCCCCTGCCACTCATTTCAATCAGTCCGTAAAGCATTAATTACGGTGACGGGGTCGTCTCTCGCGACTTCGCCCTCGGCTTCGATCGCGGCTTCGGTCTCGATATCGGTCGCGGCTTGAACTCCGGTGCCGACTACTTCGGTCGGCGCTCCGGCCTCGTCGTCGGCGAGGGCTTCGACTCCGGCGTCTCGACGACGTGCGTTCCTTGTCGTCGATTCTGTCATGCTTACGTGTGTCGTCGCGGGACGCAGCGTCTCGTGTCGATAGCGGTGGCGACGGCGATGGACCTGCAACCGCTTCGTTGTTGGACGAAGCTACATGCACTGGCGGCGGTGTCGACGACTGGTAGTCCTGGCCGACCTCTGTCGCCGCGGACTCTCCCATCACACTGTCTTCCGCCGTCACGGCAAATGGATCGACTTCAGTCAGTGGCTTCAACCATCGCAAGCGTTCGATCGTGTACAGCACCAGCATTTCCTGTGCGACAGCCACGACGTCGACCACGTCCACTTCCAGCAGCTCTTCCCATCGAAGCGGCAGCGCTTGCTGGAGGACGCGCGCCGAGAGACTGATGGCGGCACAGGCAATCACATGTGCGTCGTATCGGAGGCAGAGGTCGACGCGGTAGCTGTCGTTTACGTAGTTCCACGCTTTCTGCGCACATGCGTTCGAGACGTCGAGCATCTTGACGTAGTAGAGAAGAAACTTGTGTGGGTGTTCCATCGTGCCGTCAATGGAGAAGCCGACTTCGATGAGCAACTGCCGTTCGACGAGGATGACCCAGTCGCTCCACTGCGAGAAGCGCGCGTCCGACGGCGTCAAGAGCGGCAATCCAAGGCCCATGCGGCGATTCCGCATGCGAAAGAACACTTGAACGACGTCCTTTATCCGTCGAGGCTGTTCTTCCGCCTTCGCTGCCAAGAAGATGCACCCCATCGCGACGCGGAACGCATCGAATTCAAACAAACTCTGGGTCGTGTAGAAGCGATGCAGGATCGACTGTGCCGTCGCGAGGACAACCTGAGGTAGCTGCAGGAGGATACCGCCTTCTTGGATCAGCTCGCATGCGAAGAACCGATGTCTCTTCTCGTCGGACGTGCTCACGCCGTCGCGTTGCGATGGGGTCGCCATAAGTTGCAGCTTTGGTGCTTCGGTGGTTCAAATTTCGACCAAAGCAATGTCTACGGTTAAATATCCGGATCCCCCTCCCGCCAAATGCTTCAAATCTGGAATTGCAAATCTTTTCTTTCAAAATGCTTCAGATCGCATCACGACATCAGTGCGCCGAACCCAGGACTTCCGCGAGGGAACATACCACGGCATGGACATTATGTCTAGATCCTGCGCCATGACCCCAATGACGGCCGGTGGGAGGTTCACATGGCAAATGCGATTTCCTTCAACTCGTGCGATTCTCCAAAAATAGATCCACGTTGGTGCAGCGTCGACTGCTATTGCCGGCTTCATGAACAAGCTTTTGACGGACCACTTGGCTGACGTGAAGCGACACCATGTACAGCATGGTATCCCTGAGGGCGAGAGTCAAACGCTGCTGGACAAGGTCTCTTGCTCTTCGCATCCTCCAGCTCTCAATCCCGTTTCTAGGAAGCGGCGGCAAAGCGGCCGTACTGCGCTCCGTCCTTTGGTCAAGTCGAAGTCCTCGTCGTCGGTCGGTCCCATCCTCTCCATATGCACCTCAACCCTTTCTCGTAGTCTCGGCATTTGACGACAGCACGGTCGCGCTACAAGAAATGGGCAAGTCTGACTTCCTCGAACCCCTCGGCTGGGACTTCCTCCCATCCCCCCAAGTGCTCGTGACCGTCCGTTGCGTCCTCTGGCTCTTCAACATCGACGCGGGGAAAGCGCCGCCCGCCGCGCTCTGGTCGGGGCTCTGGGCCGCTTGGATCGTCAAGAACATCGACACGCATGTGGGTGGGTGGGAATGGATGACATGCAACGAGCCGACGGGACTCTTTACCAAGCCATACGAGCTCTCGATTGCGCATCTCGACGCGGCGCAAGCGCTCCTCCCATCGACCTACGTTGTGCCCGACTCGGACGCGACGTGGCAGCGCATGCCTGCATACCTCTTGTTGAGGTATTGGGTCACGGCCGCCTGCGACTACTTGCACATGGTGACCCATTGCCTGCCCACATTTCCCATGCACACGTACATTGCCGTCATGACCAAGCCGCCGACGCGGACGCCGAAAGAGAACGTCTGGTTCACGGCGCTGACGGAGGAAGGCGTGCCGTATTACTACCACCGCCACTTGAAGACGATCGTGCTCGAGAGGCCCGAGTACGTCCATGAGTGGGGCGTTGGATCTCAGGGGCGCGACGGGTAGGGACTTTGACGGGGACAAGGTCGTCGTGCCGCGGACGATCGAGTCGCAGATGCTCGAGTTGCTCATGGAGGACCCGGTCCTCCGCGCGGACGTCGAAGTCCGCCGCGTGCAACTCGACATGGACAAGGACAAGGACAACGAATGGGTCGAATGCATGGATGCGACGAGCGGCGAGCGGTTCTACTACAGCTTCCAGCGCGTCAAGGTCGCCTTCACGCGACCCCAGTCCAAGAACATCATCTCGGCCGAGAACAGCGTCGCGTTTCAATGCGTCTTGCGTATCCAAGCGGCGTATCGAATGCGACAGGCCAAGATGTTTGTGCGGGAGAAGCGGCAAAAGACACGCAAATTGCCGCGGTTCACGTCGCGCAACTTTTTCTAAGGAACAAACTCACATATTCGCGTACATTAATCGTTCTTCTTCGCGTCCTTGTCAATCGCGATCGCCGCTTCCTTCTTGAGCCAATTCTGTCGCACCACAAGGCTCCAGAGCAAGCACGGGATGAACGGCGCAAAGACGATGTAGAATCCTTCGACGGCATCGGTGTAGTGATGCCCCGCAAGCAAGATCAAGAAGAGCGCGGTACATGCTGCATACACACCCGATACGAAGTTGTAGTTGATTGTTTCCACGGGCTCGAAGACGTTGAACATGATGGCGGCGGTGTCCCTTGTCGGCGGTGTGGCGGCAGCAAAAGGGGATTGCGTGGTGGAATTCCGTATGGAAGCTGAAGGCTATTTGATTGGACAAAACAATGGCCGAATTTCAAAACTATGCCCAATCAAACGAGCGCTTCTTGGGAATTCCTCTTGGTGACCCAGCAGTTCACATCAATCATGCTGCTGCAACGCATCACAAAGGCGGCGGTGCGTCGTTTCATCTGCCGTCGCTCCTCAACTCCCGCCATTCACCTTCCTGCCCAATGGAGCAACGTGAATGCCATGTGCTCCATGCAGAAACCGCTGCGATTTCACGTGCGCTTTACGCACCAGAACGCCAGCGAGGTACTTCAACACTCTTCCACCGCTTGTGAGCCAACTTGCGTAGGATGCGTTGTGGCGTGAAGTCAAGGACCTGCATGTGCGCGCGTATGCACAAGATGCTGCGGCACAGTACGAACTTGGTTTGATGTACTTGGAAGACGACGAAGACGAGCAAGAGGACGTCGCTGAGTGGGAACTCGATGCGGAAGCGCTTCGTCAGAAGGCCAACGACCCGTCGACCCATCTCCGTGACATCAAGAGCATCCGCAAGAATGCCCGTGCGCTCTACAAGTCGTACATCGCCCAGAAAACGACGCAAACGAGCCAGCCCAGCGGCCTCGTGCAGCGCGCGACTCCGGCCACACTGGACGCCGTCTTTGGTGCCGTCGTTAAGCCCCTCTTGGACGCGACGCGGCCGCTGCAGCCTCTCGGTGACACGTTCGACACACCAGAAGATCCGATGGAGCTTATGCGGGAAAGCAACGGCAAGGCCATTGAGTGGCTCCGCCGCGCGGCCGACGGCGGGTACTCGATTCTCCTTGCACTGTTCCTCGTCATGGTGGTAATGCTCTAGCCACCGAGATGCATACGTGCGCCTCGGAAACCTCTGCATGGCACATGACCCGCCGCTCGTCCATGCCGCCATGGCATGGTACTCGGCACTCACGCACAACGTCGACGCGCCCCACCCCGATGCTCTCTACAACCTTGGCATGTTGCACTACGAGGTCGTCGTCCGCGTCGTTCATCCTCCTCTGACGTCGCTTGTGACAGGACCACCCGACGTCCGAGCCGCCCGTGGCCAAGAACCTCGAGCTCGCCATGTCGTACTTCATGGAAGCCGCCCAAGTCGGCGACCCGAGCGCCCAGTTCTTTATGGGCCACGTCCTCCACGTCGGCAACGACGTTGTCGCGCCCAACGCCGTGAGTAGCTTGATGCTCTTGGAGCAAGCGGCGCAGCAAGGCCACGGTGGCGCGCTGTACTACCTCGCGCAGCTCCACCACACGGGCGACGAAGCCATGGGCATCGCCGCCGACATCCCGGCATTCGTCCGGCTCGTGCGCGCCGCCGCCGACCAAGACGACGACGACGCGCTCGTCTGCCTTGCAGACTTCTACCGAGAAGGTCTGCATGTGCCCGAGGACGTCACCCAAGCGCATGCGCTGTACGAGCGCGCCGCGCGGCTCGGCAACGCCGAAGCACTATGTACGCTCGGCGCCCTCGCCTACGCCAACCACATGTACAAGCAAGCGTTCCAGTTTTACCAGGCGGCGGCCGACCGCCACTCGCTCGCAGCGTGGAAGAACCTCGCCGACATGTACTTCACGGGCCGCGGCGTACCGCAAAACAAAAAGACGGCGCAGTCGATCCTCGACATGTTGCGCAAGATGGACGACGATGAGTAAACAATCAGACAACACAATCGCGTGTTTGCGTCATCATTTGGTCAACGCCCGCGGCGAGTTGGGGTCGACGTACGTCTCAATCGTCGAGATGGGAAAGCCAGCAAAGCCGACGGGCGGGAACGGCGATGCGGCACGGACGGCGCCGGGGGTGCGCTGCGACGAGATGGTGGCGGCGGGAGATGGAACCGCCACAGGGGGTGCGGGGGCCTTTGGCACTTGGGCCATCTGCTCCACGGCGACCGGCGGCGCGACGGGGGCTGGAACATCGAGAGAAGGCGGTGCGGCCGCCTCGACAACTGGCGGATCGACAGGGACGTCGGTGGCGGGAACGGGGGCGGCGGTGGCCTCTTCGGTGGTGGTTGGGGGGATGACGCTGTCTTCGACGGCAGCAGGATCGTCCGTTGGCGCGGCTGCGGGCTTGTGAGACGCTACGGCATGTAGTCTTGGTCACGATATAGTGGAGGGGCGTAGTGGGTGGACGTAGTGCGTGTACCGTATTGGTCGGTGGCGGCCCGAGCGGTCGCTGAAATGCTCACAAACCCAATCGAGAGCCCCGGGGTGTCGCGAACACTTGTAGGCAACCGATGCAAAAAGCCATGGCCAACTTCAGCGCCCAAGTACCCGTCGCCGCCCCAGCGATCATGGGGCGTGATGCGGACGATTCGAACTTGGTCCGACTTGGCGCTGGCGACAAGCGTGAGACGATGGAAGGTGCAGAGGGCGTGTACTTGTAGACATAGCATTGGAACGGCTGGTCCAAATGATCGATGATTTCGTCGTACAAATCTTCGGGGTCTTTGACAACAAGTGGGTTGGCGATCGACAAGAACGGGGGCAGTGTACCTCGAAAAACACGCTCGGGCGTACCGAGAAGGTAGTCCGTGTCGGATTGGAGGGTCGCAACGTCGGCAGGGGATTTCGTGGCCACTTCCTGCGAAAATATGAAAGGTAAAGAAAATGCCAAGAAGCGGCAAGTGTACCAGAATGTGAAGAATGTGATCCTCAGCACCCTCGAACGAATCGAATCGAATCGTGACACCCAGCATGCCTTTGCCGGGCCAATTGCGCGACGGCGTGAGGAACAAATCTGCAGAAATGCCGTCGAAGGGAGCGGGTGTTCGTCGTAACACTTGATTTACCTCGGGTGGTCTGTGACTTGACGTTGTACACGACCAACTGCATGGGCGTGTCTTCGCTTCGCGCAATGAGTTCCATGAACGTCGAGTCTTTGGTGTCCTACATCCTTGAACATGAGCTAGGTTGTGCCGGACAGTCGAACCAAGCGAATGCCATTGGCCGAGAGGATGAAGTCGAAGAAGGAAACAAAACCAACGACGGACGCCGGGGAGTTCTCCTGGATGCCCAGCACTCGGAAACCAAAATGGCTGCCGCCTTGGGCGTCGGTCCCTGTCTCGGCGACGGAAGACTGTTCGTTGCCCATGATGGTGTTGCGTTCGATCTGCGATTTGCTTCCTGTCCGGATAGCACGTTGCCACTTACAAGGATTTGATTGGCCAAAATAGATACAAATGAACCAATGTAAATCTCGTCTTTTGAATTCCACCAAACCAAGATCGCAACGCTTTTTGATCTTCATTTGAAGCGACGAGCGCGCCACATTGGTTGTGCACCTCCGCGATGTACATGCACAAGTAACGCTAATGCGAGCGACATGAACCTTGCACCAACAGTGGGGCAAGTAGATGCATGTACTATGGATTATTATCGTCGTCAAGGAGCCAACGAAGTCGCTTGGGCGACCTTGTCAACGTGGTCACCAATACATCCAACCATGGCAAACATGTCGGTGTGAGCTTTCTTGGGGAAGACCGTGCGGGTTCCCGAGGCCGCAAGGAGTACGTGGAGCGAATGCTCGGCGGCGTACCAGTCCTTCATCTCGTCGTCAATGAACATGGCCGTGGCTGCGCCTTCAAAGTTGCGCCCGCTCATGACGGCGACATGCAGCTCTCGCCACGTACGCGCCAGGTCCGAGAGAGGTTGACGGGCGAGGAGGTCTTCGATGGCGGCTGCCGATTCCGCCGGCGACACCGATCCGTAGTTTGGGACCAAGTCGCGCGCGTGGCCGTCGTCATTCATGTCGACGTAGACGTTGTTGTCGATGACGTCGGCGACAGCGGTCGGCGTTGTGAACACGAGCGTGTGGAGGTCCCGCGGCGCAAGCTCAAGACAACTCTGGGTGCCCCACGCCACCGTAACTTTCTCGGCCAGGTCGACCATCGTGTGCATCTCGAGCGCGAGGTTTCCGAAAAAGTTGGGCTGGTTCACTTCGGCGCAGACGACGTCGATGGAAAAGGCCGCGCTCTCGAGGCGATCGCGCATTGCGTGGATCCCAAATCCAATGAAGGGTCGCATGACGCCGGTCCAGATGATGGCGGCATACGCGCGGTAGATGTGGCCCGCCTGCTCAAACTTGGTGCGGCGCTGGCTGAACGGGTACGGGAAGCCATCCATGTTGACAAAGCCGACGACTTTGGTCGGAAACTTGGCAATGTAGTACTGGGCCACGATGCTTCCCATGGACGGTCCGAGAAGAATCCACTTGGTCGCGGCCGGGAGACCGACCGAGGCCATGACAATGTCCATGTCCCGAACGACGTCGTCGGCAGTCGGGGGCACACGAGAGACGTTCCGGTCACTCAGACCCACACCAAGGCGGTCGTACGAGAGGACAGAGTAGCCTCGCTTGACGAGTTCTTCGTGGATGGGGCTGATTGTCATCATGGACGCACCGAGGCCGTTGGGGATGCACACGGGCGGATGATGCCGACTGGACGACGAGCGCGTGAAGCGGACGGCGAGGTCGTAGCCACCAGTGTTGTTGTCTCGCGGAATGTGGACAAAGCAGAGGTCTGGGATCGACGCTTGAAGTCGCGTGCGGTCGAGGAGGCGGCGGTCCCGCCGATTGCAGAGGTGTTGCAGCAAGGGCCCGACGCACGTGATTGTCAGGAGGATCCATACGGCAAAGAAGACGGCAAAGCCGACGGTGGCGAAGGGGAGCACGAGCAATGTGAGGATGACTTGACGGACACTGGCCATGGTCGAGGCGAAATCGAATTCTGAGCTTCATGATGAATTTGCCACGATTCGTGCCACAATCAACTTGGTGTAAACACAACTTTGGTGTCCGCCAATAAAAACGCTTGGTTTGTATGTACTTCGTATCGCATGAATGTACACCATGACATCAAAACCTCTGTCTCACTATGTTTCTGTTGGGGGTCATTTCGTACGCATGGTACATTCTACGTTGTACTTGAAGTCATTTTGGTTTGAAGGGGTATTTTTATCTCGGCGTTCAAAAGAGCGAGGAGCGGCGGCGACGATGAACCAGGCGGACGATGGTGCGGCGATCGACGATGGCGATGCTCTGACCATGCCGCACTATATGTTGCCCAACTTCTCCTCCATCCTCCCCGAGTACGCCAACGCCGAGGCCGAGCACATCAAGAGCGCGTTCTCGACAGGCAACTACACATCCATCTTGAAAATGCCGAGCAAGATCGCACCGACGGCCGTGACGCAGGCGCGACAAGACGTGATGGACGAGAATCGAAAGAACGTGGCGGCGCTTCGTGGGCCGCCTAAGATGGTGACGAAAAACGGGCTCTTCAACCAGTTTGAGTACACGCCGTCGCGGTTTAGCCTGAGCGAGGAGATTTTGCGTGCGGTGCGTCGGGACCTCGTTGTCCCTTGACTCACATGTGGGGTGATGCAGGAACGCTTGGAGTCGGAAGCCAAGCGGCTCGAGATTGGCGGGAAGGACTTCATCTGCAGCAGCGGCGCGCGGCGACTCAAGTTTGAAGATGGATTCGAAGACAAGGCGTTTGTGTACCCCCACATGGACGTCTACTACAATGACGCGGCCGACGTGGCCGTGCGTGAAAAGTGGCTCAAGGACAAGAAGATTCTCCACGGGCCATTCGTGCCCAGTGGCGCGACCAAGGCCATCGGCGAAGCGCCCACGCGCAAGATGCTGCCCGACATCATCAAGGAACTCAACGAAGTGATTGCGTCCGACTGGGTCGACTGCAACTATGTGATTGCGCCGACAGAAGACGGCAACATTGCGGTGCGCCACGATTTTGCTCTTGCTCCTACTGAGGAGAGTGGGGGACGTCATCAACATCTTGTGTAGGTTCGGTTTGATTTGGACACGATTGGCGGCGTCGAGCACGCTGTGACGGCGTACATGAATGTCCTATGCAACAAACATCGCATCACCACCAAATATGCGCTTCAAAAGGTACGGCGATGGCGATGCCACGTATCCATGTGTCCAATCATGGAGGTACTGTAGGTCGTGGAAGACTGGAACACGAAACCAGGAGACAATGGGTTCTACTTTGTGTTTCGGCCGCCGTGGATTCGAAATCCATTGCCAGAATCGTTCATGGACATGGCGCAATTTGTCGACGAGAAGGACGAAGGGAAGGCCGACGAAAAGGCCGACGAAAAGTAATACACGAAGCGACATTGTCGGCGAGGATGACGTGATCAAAAGGATGTGTGCCCCCATACCTTGTCGACTGTAGGCAGGGTTGGATAGCCAGGTGCAACCGAACAGTGTCTTGGGGACTTCTTGGGGGTGATTGGGTCAGCGAGGGGGGCCAGTGGGGGGGGCTTGGCAACAGATTGCTTCACTGCTCTCTGTTCCGCTCATCACAATCCTGCCAATGACATTGTCGTTCTTTGGTGGTCGAGAGAAGTATCTTCCCACATGGCGTGTCGCATAATTTCGATCACTCTATCAGGCCACAGACGTGTGGTCATCAGGAATTCACAGTGTTGGCACCCAAACTCGAATTATTTGATGGCCCAATCCAAGTGAATTTGACAAGGGTCTGGAAGTGTAGGTCCGTTGTTTAAACGTATCATGTCGCAAAATAGCGTTTAACGTGTAGGTTAAACAATCGCTTGGCCAGCGTAGTGGAATAAAACGCAGCTGCAAGGGCCTGGCGTCAGTAAAAACATGCTGGCTTTTTCTTGCAGCCAAATTGTCAACGAAGCCATCATACAAATTCCAAGTGCAAAAAAGGACCAGCACGCACAACTTGAACTTCTCGAAAGTTTAAGTTGGCAGCGACCCCTCGACTACAGCACCCCCACAGCATGTCTGATGCAGGTGCTGCACGCGCACATCCAGTCTGCAGCCCATTTCATAATTCACCACAACATACCGAGACCACAGAGGAATCACCATGATGCATCCGTCTGAAGAAGCCATGCTCATGTATGTGCGCTCAATCAAAGCACCCGAAGCCAAAGCCAAGCCAGCGAAGGTAAAGGTCGACGAGAAAAAGAAATCCTTCTTCAGTGGCCTCTCCTTTCGCAAATCCCGCCAGCCCGACGACGATGACGAGACGTCTCGCTGGTCGCTCTCTATGGTGGATCGCTTGTCCTTGTCCATGGACGAACGCAAACGCAGCGGGTCATTCTTGAGCCGACTCTCGTTCTTGAAGCCGCGCGAGTCGGGGAAGCGCCTCGAGAAGGTTGCTTCGATCGAGGTCGACCCCGACACGGACACGGACACCGTCACGGATGACTTGGCCACGAGTCCCGCGGTCTCCCCCACGGCCGCCCCGATGTCGCCCCCCCGCGTCTCCATGATGGCCCGCCGCATTGGTGTGCCCAACTACCACAACGCCCCCCGCCGCCACACCATGTCGTTTGCCGGCTCGCGGCGATCGTCCGTGATGGTCTTCGTCGAGTCTGTCAAAGCAGCTGAAGTCGCGGCGATGGCGCTGGAAGATGTCAACATGTCTGTCAACCCCGCCGAAGTCGCGGCCATGGAGCTCGAAGACGTCGATGTCAAGCAAATCGTCGTCACGAAAGCGGACATCCAGCGCATGATGACGATGGCGCGTCGACGGAGGGCCAAGCAAGTGGCAGTTGTGTCGATACCCTCGGCCCCAATGCCACTGTGCATCGATGCCCCCAGTGACGCATGGTTTGATGAAACACTCGCGATGCTGCACGCCTCTTCGTTCTAATTGGATCTTGCGTAGCACGTAGTAGTCGGTCGTTATTTATCATCGCAATGTAATGTGTTGTCGCGTGCTTAAGTCTTGTCGGTCTGCCTAAGACAGCGGAAATGACGATCGGCGCGTCATTCACGTGCTGTCGACGTGCGAGCTTCGAACGGAGGCAGTTCATGCTGACGACGACGGGAGCGTTCCACTTGTGACTGACCAATCAATAGTCTCCTGTATAATTATCCACCAATGAGATTCTTTACGACGGCGTTACGACCATATAGTGCATCATATCATGTTTTATGTCGTGGGGTTTGAAAATTTTTCACACTTGATATTTGTATGTGAAATCCAGTATATCATAATCAGCTCCCACATGGTGGCAGCATGTTCCCAAGCATGTTCCCACGGCATACATATCTCACCTTCTCCCACACTCGCGTGCATGGGTAAGGTTTACACCCCAAATTGGCCATTGTCCTGCATCCTAAAGCATACTTCCCTTGCCGCTGCATTTCTTCTCCCTCAAAGTCCTTGTTATCGTCGCCGGTGTTACCACGTATCCTTGATCTCACTTGGGGACTCTTGACTGCTGTCCCAAGTCTCCAAGTCCCCAACGAACTGTCCGTAGAAACAAGGCTCGAGGGGAACAGTTGCATCCATGGATTTGTTTTGGGACGAATTCGCACTCACGGGTGTGTCGCACGTTGCCTGCCAGCACCTTCACCTAGCGTCACCTGCGCCGCTGTCAAGTCCACTTGCACCCGCCAAGTACCAATGCCCCTTCGTGGACATGACAAGCTCCATCACACGCCACAGTCGTCGGCGCGTCTGCTGCGGCAATCCAGATCATCGTCGACCCAGCACTCGGGCTTGGCGTTTGACGACACCATCATCTTGGCCTCCCAAAAGACGGCGGCGATGACGACCCGATCGCGTCGAAGTCGTGTCTCTTCGTCGGACGGGACCAGCCACAGCACGCGGACACTCCTCCGCACATCGTCACAGCCGACAATGCTCGACCGCGGGGCGTCGAGTCGCAGCGAATGGCCGTGGGGGTTCACACAAGACTTGCCGTCGTGCGAAGACAGCGTCCTCTTGGAACGCATGGGCGACATCGCGTCGCTCTTCCAACACGAATGCAGCAAACGCGCGGGCGTGCCGCTCGACGACCGCGCCCGCCCCGCCGAGTCGTCCGAGATCGTCGTCGCCACGAAGGGGCATCTCGTGTCCAAGTACAACCAGCGGCTCCAGCTCTACTCGGTCCACGCGGTCGTCGACGTCGCCGGTCTCTTTACCGACATCGTCCAGGACGTCCTCCTCGCACCAGATGATGCATTCCTCCGCCGCCATGTCTTCCACGACGACCTCCTCGAGCTGCACACGCTCGCCACGATCGGGATCGAAGTCGTCGACCCAACCTCGTGCCCGCCGCACGAGATGCAAGTCCCGACGGCCTGCACCCTCAAGAAAGCGCTCTTCCGCGAGCGCGGCATGTTTCTCAGCCATGCAAAGGAGATCCTCTTCCTCGATTATATCCACGCCGTCGGCCCCACGGCCGTCCTCCGCGTCTTCAAGTCGGTCGACAACGACAACTACCCGACGTTGTCGCGCAACCAGGTCGTGCCACGTCATACCCACCTCATGGGCGGCTTCCTCGTCGAGAAGCTGCTGCCGTCGTCGACTTCGTCGTCGTCCGTTGACGCATCGCACGTCCGCCTCACCTACTACGCCGAGCACGCCGTCTACCCCAAACAGTTTGCCGCGTCGCTGGACACGCGCACGCGGCTCGAAAAGTTTGGCAGCTCCATGCCGTCGTGGGCCTCCGAATCGGCGTCGACGGGGCGGCGCCGCCCGCGCGCCGACAAGAGCATCGCACAAACCGACGGCGCCCGCGACCGACAGTGCCGCATCTGCGACAAAGCGTTCCATTGGTTTCGCCGCACCAACACATGCAGTCTGTGCGGCGCAGCCGTCTGCGCAGACTGTTCGACCGTCCAAAACGTCGAAAGCCCCAACGGGCTGCGGTTCAAAGTCCCCGTCTGTTTTCTTTGCCTCGTCCAAGTGCGTGCGGACGACGACGGCTCAGCCGCCCATGCACTCATCAAGTCATCGGGATCGGCCGTCCCGCGGGCCCAACTCACACTTGGGAACGTGCCCGAATTGAACGAAGACGACGGGTGGAGCGAAAGCAGTTTGGGGGACCTCGTCGTCCCCCAAGTCTCAACCAAACGACTCGACACGAAAAAGAGTATCCTCGAGCACGACCTCCTGGCTAAGACAACGACGATGACGCCGCTTGGCCGCCCCTGTCAGCTCTGCACCAAGGCCGCGCGGGCGCAGTGCGTCGTTTGTGGGTTTTACTACTGCGGGCAATGCGCCGACGTCGACCACGCCAACGTCGTGTGTTACCTCTGCGCCACCAAGCCCCCGCGGGAGCCGATCGTGCTGCTCCCGCCATCCGACCAAGCGCTGCTCGCCCATGGCGGCGTGCGCGCGTCGGACGAGTCGACGCCGAGCGGCGGCGGCGGGCATGACTTTCGGGACACATACGCTAGTACGGTCCCCAGTTCGCTCGTCTTGCAAGACTCGAGCTTCTCGTCCAGTGTCGAAGACATGATGGCCACGTACCCGCAGCGGCGCTCCGTCGCACCCAATCTGCGCTTCAGTGCCGACGACGACGATGTGTCGTCGCTTGGGCGGCTCACGCTAACAGAAAAGGGTGACGACGACGATCGAAGCACCCCGCGACGATCGCCACCCGCGGCAGCCGCGTCGTCCTCGGTGAGCCACGACGGCGGATCCAAAACGTCGTCGGCGTCGTCCGCCGCCGCGTCGTCGCCACCGCTCGTCCACGTCTCGCTCGCTGACGCCGAAGCCGCGTGTTTGGACATGGCGAGCAACGCCGCGCACGACGCGCTTTGCGACCGCACAGCCGTCGACATGGAGTGCGTCAACGCGTACGTCGTCCTGCTCTACAAGGACCAGTTCATGCTCAAAGGCGCGGCCGGCAAGGGCTACATCCCCGCGTCCATCCCAGGCACGTGCGCGTTCTGCATCCACACGGTTGCGTCGGCTGCGACAGACCCGCTCATCGTGCCCGACGCGACAGTCGACCCGCGGTTCCAAGACTCGGTGCGCGTCCAAGGCAAGGAACGGATACGCTTTTATTATGGACTGCCGCTTCGAACTACCGACGGGAACGTGCTCGGAACGGTCTGCGTTGTCGACGCCACTCCGCGCATGCGCATCAGCCGCCACCAAACGCACCTCATGGAGCGGTTTGCACGCGACGTCTTGCACTTGATCGACCAAGGACGAGCTGCAAACACGTCGCAGTCGTCGAAGTAAATGTAGTGTTTAATATGAAGTCGTAGTAGCCCCATTGATGGTGCTGACATCTCGAATTCTACACACATCGAATTGATATACAACTTCGAAGTGTGAAGTATTGTGCTAAATAGAACGCAGAGAGCGCACGCTGTCGGTGCCCGCGGTTTGGTAGGCAGAGCCGTACTTCATGGCGAGTCCAGGGACGGCATCCTTTTGCTTCCACTTGGCATTGGGTGGCACGACAAAGGCAAATGCGTATGTGTACACAGGCGCGGTCTCTCCCGTCGGCACCGTCTCCAGCTTCGACTCACGACGCGGTGGATGTTGGCCATCGCTGGTAGCAAGATCGGGTGTTCATCCCGAATCGTCGTTTGGAGTATGTGTAATATTTGGTCAAACGCTCTTGCGTCGCTACTTTGGAGCACACGTAGCGTTCGATATAGCGTCGCATTGGTGGAGATGCTCTTGTTATCATGCTGATTTACCAGTCGGTGTGGTGGAGGTGCTCTTGACGAAGAAAAAACGAGAAACAAAAATCCAAATGGAACTCCTCCATGATGCGCAACCGCGTCGTCGCAATGAAAAGTGCTAAGCCCGTGACACCACATCACTCATCCGCCACAAAAGCTCATGACAGATGAAAGACCAACCACAAACAAGAGCGTTGTCAACGCTGCACCGGACCAATGAAACGTTGTTGTTGACGTCGAGCGATGTACGAGGGACACAAGACGACACTTAATTTATGATACCACGGTAGTTTGTCCGTGGTGGGTGGAATCGACCCCGATGAGCGGGTCGTGGATCTCTGGAGGAAGGCGCGCCACGATGAGCGACATCACTTGGTGGGCAAACTCGAGCAGGTTGTCGCGCTGCGCCGCCGAGAGCCGCCCCCGCGGGTGGACGTCGGCGACGGCGACCGTGCCGAGGAGGACGCCCGAGGGGGGGACGAGGGGAAGGCCATAGTAGAACCGGACTTGTTCCTTCCCGGCCACGAGCGGCGACGCGGCAAAGCGGGCGTCGGCGTCGGCGTCAGGGACAAAGAGCGGGAGCGCGCTGCTGTGCGTCGCGAGCGGGCAGTCTCGTGGGACGCGCGTCGGGACGTGCGCCGCGTCGGCCGTCGTCGCCACGGCCTTGAGCATAAAGTTGCCTTTGTAGAGGAGGTTCACGAACGCATACGCGCAGTCGAGGCGCGTGGCGGCGTGGAGGCAGATTTCGTCGAGCGCATCGTTCGAGTCAAGATTGAGGAACGCGGCGGCGCGGACGACGTCGGCGTCGACGCGAGGAGGGGTCTCGCTCTCGGGCGGCGCAATGTATTCGAGTTGTGGTGGAAGGAGGAGGACGGAGATGGCGGCGGGGCTGGCGGGGGGCGAATCAATGTCGAACGGCGACGAGAGCATCGTCGCGCTGTCGTCGTCGTCCACGTTGAACGGTTCGCTCGTTCGTTCGGGGTGAAGACTCCTCCGTAGGCACGCGGGCGTCGTCGGTACGTCGTCATTGGCTTCACTGTCGGACGCGTCTTCGTCGTCCGTGTCCCGGTCTGGGGCGGCGCGCTCGTTGCCTTCCGAGATGCGCACGAGGTGTTTATACACGATTGAAATCGTCTTGGTCTCGACAAAGTCTCGGTGGCTGAAGAGGACGATCGGCGTTTGACGTGGCGGTGGTTGGCCGTGCGGCGTGTTGGGCCGGGGTGGGAGGCTGCGGGTGGGCGACGCGGGCGGTGAAGCCTCCGACACCGCCGCGTGTACCTCTGCGTCGTCTGACCCATCGCACGTACAAGAGCGGCAGATCCACACGTCGATCGTGCGGTCGTCGGGCGCGTGGTGGTTTTGAAACTGCTCCACGTGGCAACACGTGCCACAGCAGTCGGCGCGGCAGAGGCGGCACGTGGTCGTGGCGGGGCGCGTCGTGCATTTGGCACACGTGGCGGGCGGGGGCGGCAATTCCAAGGCCGACGACCCTCGACGCGGCGGCGCGCTTGTCGCAATGCCATGGCAGAGCACGCACACGCGCACGTCAAACGCGGCGCCACGCGCGGCGTCGCCGACGCAATCGGTCCGGACGCAGTCATGGCAAAACCAATGGCTGCACGAGACGCATGTCGTCGCGTGGCGAAAGAGCGAGAACGTCTTGAGACACGCGCGGCACCACCGCTTCTCCGTGTGTGCGACCATGCGATGCACGAGCGGGACGGTCGACGCGAGCTTTTCCAGCAGCGCCTTGGCGTCGCGCACCGCGCTCGTGGGCTCGTGCGGCGCGAGGCAAAAGTCGCCGTAAAACGTCACGCGGACGCGGCCGCGCGACGACGTTTGAACGTCGAGCGACTCGATGCAATAGCCAAAGAGCATGTGCTGCATGCGCGTGGCGTCGCGCGTGGCCTTCGTCGGGTTGTCGATCGTCTTGAAGACGCGCGTGACGGCGCGGAGGCTCGCGTGCACGTGCAAATAGTCAAAGTACTGGACCTCTTTCCACCGCTTCTTGAAGAGCGACGAGTCGTCGTAGAGGAAGCTGCCAACCGTGGCCATGCGCGGCGGCAGCGGCGACGGATCGACATTCCCGTGGACGTCGACGCCGAGCGTCGCGTGCACGGCCGTGTCGAGCAGCTTGTCGCCAAACACGTGCTGGAGGAGCACGTCAAACTGCGCGCCGCGCGGTCCCACGAGCGCGTTGAGGACCGCGGGGAGCGTCGCCGTGAGCTCCGTCGTCGTGTGGACGGCAAACACGTTGCGCGTGGCGTCCTTGGCGGCGACGACGCGGCCGTGGTTGCCGCAGTCGACAAAACAACCCGCTTCGACGGCTTCTTTGATGTACCGCGCGACGGCGACGCCGCGCGGGAGGAGCGTGCTGAGTGGCGCGGCGGGGTCGTAGTCGGCAAACGCCCATGGCCACTTGCTCCGCGTGGCCACCCACAGGAGGCTGGACGACGAGCTATCGTCCGTGTCGACGACCTCCAGCGTCGGTGTGTCGCGCGCCGCCTTGGCACGGAGGAGGCTAAAGACATCTCCATAGGCAATGGAGATGGCCGTACCATGTTGGGGCATCATGAAAATAGCAGACTGGGAGAAATGCCAATGGATCCAGACTGCGACCAGACCCAAACAGATGGTATGGTGGAGACTCAGATTCCCAAATGTGTCGTCGACGATGGAGACTGTGATGGCGGCATCTCGTTTGTCGTGTGGATGACTCATGGGAGACCTGTCCGACGCAGATGCGCACCCAGAAGAACGCGGTGTCGTCGATGGTGGCGGCGGCGGCAGCCACGATGGCGATCGGTGTGACGACCGGCGGCAGAACCAGCCTCGTGAGTGCTTTGAGACCCGCGAATCGTCCCACGGGGTCAACAAGAATTCGATGACGAGTGGCTGCCTCAACGCGTTGGCGGCACCGACGGCGGTGATTGGCGGAACGAGCGTGACGAGAAGAAACTTGAGACCTGCCGCCTTCTCTCCATGGGTCAAAGGGGATCGAACAACAATGCGTGCCAGCCACAGACGACATGGGACGAGGCTTGAGGCGACCACCTGACGGCAGATGGCCTGGCTCATGGTCGACCGCGCACGAGAGGCGACTCGCTGACCGGCGCTGGATGCAGGGCAATATCTTCTGATCACCTTGATTAGTAGGACCTCTTGAGGAGACGAGCCATAAGCCATGAGTACATGATGGAAGAGAGAGCATGGGCGACGACGAAATCGATCCACGCTTGGCCAGCACGCATACGTGACACTGAGCATGACACTGACGTCCCAACACAGTAGAAAGGTCGTCACTTCTAAGCTCTTCACTTGCCTGGCGTGGAACATTTGCAAGGGCACAGCTACCTTATAAAATCTCCATATTCTTGCCGAGCGTGGTAGGGCAGACACGACAGTAACGCGTACGTGCGAGGGGACTGAGCAGCACTTGGAGAGGTGCGTCGAGCAAAGCACTTGGGTACTTGACCTATTTCGGCACACCAGCAACGACAAATATATTCTCGACTTGACCACTGTACCGTTCGCTGTCCAACTGAGAATATATCGTGGCATGCAGTCTCCACGGATGCCATCATAGACTGCGTCGAGACCAGGAACACGCAGTCTGCTTGATGCCCTCCATGGAAGATAATGGCACGATTGAACGCAAACGAGTACGTGAGGGCAAGAGAAGAGGACGAAAGGACAAGTTTCAAAATGAATAGCAGCACACCATGCAGCATTTGACCAACATTCCCCCTTTGTGTTGTATCTTGTCTTTTGTATGCCAGACCCACAACTGCTGAACGATACCACTCTCAGGCACTTGGTGAAATTTCGTTCAAAATATAAACTGTGAGATTTCGTTCAAAATATATACTGAGGTTTCTCGTCGGTGGAGATAGCTATGACAACGCTGAAGGCCTCACGGAGGTCTTTCCTTGGATCAGAAACCTGGAAAGAACGTGGGTCGATCTGACCAATCAAAATTCGTTAATATTTTGACCAATGAAGAGCCATTTTTGGGCTAAGAGTGGGACCTAATTTCCCTAAATCTACCCACAACTAGCTATTTGGACAGAATAGTTTACCTCAAAATGGGTGCAATCAACGCGGCGTGAGATCATCCAAAGCAATTCGTGTGTCGGCGTGAAGAGGTCGGCAACGCACCATGCCACAAATGGAGACGCGGGGTACGTGGCAGCAGCACTGCTGCCCATGCAAAATGGATCTATATATTGCAATGTTGTCACCGCGACTATTTTGACCAGAGTATCCGGATGGCAAGACCGAGACCATTGTAATAGCAATGGTAGGACCTTTGTTGTCCCAGCCTGCGCATCCAAGTGTGTTTCCAGTTGTCTTGACCGCGACGCAAGCTTACTCACACCATCACGTCGAGCGTGTACAAGCGCATTCTGCAACGTTCCGCGCGGCGAGATCACCCGAGGAGTCGATGGCAAGCCACCACCGCAGCATCAGCGCGCCAACGTCACCGGCAGCCGCCCGACGGAGCGCGACAGATTCCCCAGGGAGCGAACGTCGCCTGGGTCGGCGGCGCCCGCTTGCACCGCCCGTCGTCGGTCCACCGCTCTTGGACAGCGGTGACTCGGACACGCGAAACGTCAAGCCCAAGCCTGCGATGCCGTTCTTCTCCTCGAGCCGTGCGTCGCTCGCGACATGGGGTGGCGCGATTGGCGGATGGGTCATGGACCTCTCCATGTACGCGCCGCCAGACACGCCGTCCCCCGTGCACACGGCGAATCGAACCGAGTGGCCACGTGCGTTCCTCGACTACGACGCCGCCAGCATGGACGACACGACGTTGGCGGCGCGCGGCGCGGCGCTGACCAGCCTCGTGCGCCGCGAATGCGTCGACCGCAAGCTGCGGACGACGATGCCGCAGAAACCGTCGTCGGCGATCGCGCTGAGCAAGACGTTCGACAGCGCGCGCTGTCTCTACGTCGTCCACGCGAGCGTCGACATTGCCGCGCCGTTCGACGACGTGCTCGCCGTGATGGCCGACCGCGCGTTTCTGAGCCACGTGTTTGGCCACCAGATGGTCGCGGCCGCGGAGCTCCGCCGCGTGACGTCGTCGACATCGATCCAGCGACTCAGTCTGCATGTGCCGCGTGGGTACAAGCGGCAGGAAGCGATGGACGTGCGGTACCTCGACCACGTCACGACGACCGCGACGACGTGGACGCGCGCCTTCAAGTCGATCGACGCGCCGCCGGCCCCGTCCACGATGGCGCACCTGCTCGGCGGCTTCCACGTCGAAATGCTCTCGTCCGCCGTGCACGCGCCGCGCACGCGGCTCTCGTTTTACGGCGACAGCTGCATGCCGTCGGTCTTGGCCATCCGCGCCGACGGCGCCAACTACCTCATCGACGCGTTTGGCCAAGCGGTCATGCTAGTCCAGCGGATCGTGCGGCGGCGGCTGCGCCACCGACACAGCCACCACCACCACCACGTCGACCCCACGCGCCACCAAGCCTCGGCCGCCGCCACACAAAAGCGCTGCCGCCTCTGCACCAAGAGCTTCCACCTCTTCCGCCCGTCCTTCCCCTGCCGCATCTGCCTCGCGCCCGTCTGCGCCGACTGCTCGCTGCTTGAACACGCCGCAGACTATGTCGACGACGTTCGCGTCTGCCACGGCTGCGCGCACGCGTCCCCCGCCAGTTCGCCCGCGAGTTCCCCCGTCAGCTCGCCCGTGAGCTCGCCCGTCGCCTTCCACCCGCTCGCGTGCCACGTCTGCTTTCAGCCGTTCCAAGACGCATCGGCCGTTCAGTGCTGCAAAGTTTGCGACCAGCATGGCTGTCTCGGCTGTGGCCACATGGACGGCCCTGGTGACGACGACAAGAGGAGGCTGTGGACGTGCCGCCAATGCATCGCGCCGCCGCCGCGCCGCTCGCTCTCGGCGTCGTTCTTTGATTTTCTCAACCACGGCGACGACGGCCTCGACGACGCCGGCGGCCTCCCGCAAGTCATGCTCCGCCGCGCCTCCTTTGATTGATGCACACGATATAACAGGGCGCGTCGTGGGTTCGTGTTTTTTTGTTGTTTGGTTGTTGATTCGTCCACGCGGTCGTCTCGTCGTTCGCTTGCCTACTGTCGAAGGGACTTGGTCGAGCCACCCGAGAGACCCACGACCTTTTCGACGCGGTTCAAGCTACGCACGACCGCTCAACGACAACGACGACATGGGGATACATACTCGATCGTGACTTTGAAGTTGCCGCCTTCCGGCAACGTAAACTTCTTGGGGTGGTCGAGGCTGTGCTTTTCCCACGCTTGCAGCCGCGGCTTCGCGCCAGTGGCCTTGGTGTTTGTCTGACGCTTGCCGAGGTTGACGCGGCGAAGCATGTTGGTGCTCAATTGCGTCGCGCGACGGCGGGCCGCAGGCACGCGTGTGACGACGCTGGCGTTGGTCGCGCTTTTCGTTTGGGTCGTCGCGGGCAGACCACGTTTCTGTGTATCATCATGTCAGCAACTCCATCCTCGCGGTACAAGGTGTCCATATACCTGGTTCAACGTTGCTTGGCGCTTTGTGCGGGCAACTTGTACGGCAGCGCGTTGTTTGCCCCCCTGGAGTCAGAAACATCAAGGTTCGTTCGATCATGAGCCTTGTACCTCCACGGCCGCGCCGGCCTTGCCGGGGCGCCGGTTCTTCACGGACTCTCGCTTCTTCATGATGAGATCGTCTAGAATCGAGGGACGCATGAGCTCGACCAAACGACGAGCTGTTCTTTTGGCAACGTACCCAACGACATGCCCAGTTGCTCAGACGTGCCGAGGGAGAATGCCGAGGTCGCGGCTGGCGAAGCCTTAGCGGCGACGTCGCCATGGGGCTTGATGCCGCGCTTGTTCTGGTGCTGCTGTTTGTTACCCTTCTTGCTCTTGATGAGATCGTCCAACGATTGATCCATGATGTCGCAGTGCTGATGCTTTTCGAATGCTTCGTCGTTTTCTGTGGCCGCACGCTGTATTTTTATTCGCGTTTCACGATGTTTGTTACAAACCCCAGGTTGGAGTTTTGAATGTCTAAATTATTCGGCTCAACGCGAGATTTTTTGACCACCGAGCTTCGGTCACATGCACCTTACTTCCCCAGGGCGACTCGTTAACGACGGCTCGAGGTGCATGCGTCCACGGCGGCAACAGCGCATCCTTCAGGGAGAAAGACACCGCCATTGGTAGGCCGATTGATCTATCCGAGGTAGGCCCAATCTATTGGGGTGGGGAACCCTCACGAGTGTAGATGATGACGGCGTGGGTAACATTAGGAGGCCTTCTGTGCATGCACTAGACGGCGCGCGAACCTGAACCTCATCTATAGATCGTGCGGTCGTCCGTCGTGGACAACCCCCGCAATCGTCGACGCCTTGATCGACCGACCCTCAGTGGCGCAGCTCGGCCGATCCTTGCTCTGCCTGTGAAATTGAATATTGAACGGTGGGACGTTTGATATTGAATGTGACAGTATTGGAACCATTGGTGCAATGCATGTCATATTCGAACCCGCTCTCGCCCCGCCGTCCCGCCACATCGCCCATGAAGAAGAGTGTCTTCCTTGCCTACGCCGAAGACTCGGATGACGACGTCATGATCAACCACAACAACGGCGACAAATCCGCCAAGTCTTCCAAGCAGAAGCAAAAGCAAAAGGCCAAGAAGCAGTGCGTCGTCCATTGTGACCTCAATGACTCAATCGGCTGTGTAGGGAGGAGAACGCGCTGAAGAGCTTGGCCATGACAACATCCAAAAAGTCGAAAAAGAAAAAGTCGACTGCCAATGGCAGCACGACCGACGCGCCACCCAAGGCCGACGAGGTAGGACGGCCGCGCCACGAAGATGCGACCGCGATTGACGCTCGATGCAGGTGGAACAGGTGGCCGCGGTACTCGAGCACGCGTCGATTGCAAAGAAGGAAGAGGTAGTTCCTCCCCCGGTCCCCGTGGCACCGCCTGTCGTCGTGGCGCCGCCTCCTGCGACCCCGTCCTACGCCAAAGCAAGTGCTGCGTCCGGCAACAAGCAACAAAAGGTAGAAGGACCCACCGTGTCGATCGTCTCAAATGCGCGTTAGGCCAAATACACCCCGCCTCCTGCCCGCGCGGCGGCGGCGGCGGCCGCGGCTGCATCGACGGCGGCCACGACCTCCCCGCCGCCACCCGTGCGTCCGCAACAGCCCGACCGTGTCATAACGCCCCCGCCCAAGCCTACGCCTTCGGTCACGGGCGTCACCTACGTGCCGTCGCACATCAATGTGCTCATCCCTGGCCAGGTGCGTGGAGTCTGGCCACGTTTGCGTCGACTAATGTCTCCATCTCGTGTAGCCCGAACAGGTCTTGGACGTCGACGAAGTCATGCAACGAGCCCAGTACTTTAAGCAAACGGCCGAGTCGCTCATGGCGGTGAACCGGAATGGCGAGGTACGTCGAGGAATCGCCGCGGCGCGCTCACATTCGTGCTGGCCAGATGGAAAACTTGCGATTGCGGGACACGTTGGCACAAGCTCTCGGTATGTTGCAATGATTGATCGCACGAGATGCTCACGATGTGTTTAGCCCGCCTCGAGCAAGTCGAACATGAGATCCGCGTCGTCCAACAGCTCAACGTGAACCTCCAAACAGAAGTCGCTGCGTACCGCGCACAGTCTTACCACGTCGGCGGCGTCCGTCCCCCCGGTCTTTAGAGACCCATCATCGCCGCCACGTCCTAGTACAAGTAGTCAACTTATGGAATCAACCAGATTGCCCTCCACCTTGGTGTCTTGTGTTTGCGCGGCCACATGTTGTCGATTTCGCGCGCGTGTGGGGTGAACGTATCCGGATACACCTGCAACACATTATATTCCTTTGTTTACCCAAGTAATGTCGACCTTACTATCCGGATATTTCCACCATGTCGTGTTGTCAATCGTAACCTCGGGGCACCCCTCCGCGCTCAGTTCCCATTCCCTGCGTCAACGACAACATGTTGCGGCTGGGTCGATGTATGCTGCTCGTGCTTGGCCTCCTCTATGCCGTGGAGGCACAGAACATGTACTGCGGTCGCCGCGAATGCTACGACATCCTTGGACTTGAGTCATCGGCCACGACCGCCCAGATCAAGAAGGCGTACCGCGCGCTCTCGCTCCAGTCCCATCCCGACAAGAACCCGAGTGCCGACGCGGCGCGCGTCTTCCAGGAGATCGCGACGGCATACGAAGTGCTTTCGAGTCCATTGACTCGCCAAGCGTACGACCATTACCTCAACAACCCCGACGACCATGCGTACAACTTTGGCATGCATGTCTACCACGTCTACGCGCCTCAGTCAGACTACCGCTTCATCGTGCTTGGATTTCTCGTCTTCCTCTCGGCGTTGCAGTATCTGGCACAAGCCCATCGCCACAAGCAAGCCCTCGCGTACTTTCGACAGGTATTGCAGTCCTCTTCTGCATGCGACCTACCATGTTCTCATGCGACAGAGCGACGAAGTGAAACGCAAGGCGCAGCTGATCCTCTTGGACCGCACCAAGGACGATGCAAAGGATACGAAGTCCACGATAACGAAGCGCACCAAAGAAAAAAAGCAAAAGAAGGAACAGGCGCGCGCCGACCTCGAACGCATCATCGACGAACTCATGGCAACACTCGAGATTTCCGGCGGCTACGGCAAACCCAGGTAGCTCCATCGTCCTCCTCCTTGGCTCATGCGACATTGTCTCAGTCTCTCGAGCGTCCTTGTCGTCCGCCTCGTTGTGCTGCCACTCACGTTGGCACGGTACATGGCGTGGCACATCACGTGGTGGTATCGCTACCGTGTCCGCGGCCTCGCCTATTCCGCTGACGACGTCGAATACCTCACCTGCAAAGCCTTGGTACGTCGTCCATGCGTCCTCGCCCCTCATGTCTGTGCAGGGCATCTCGCGCGACTACTTTTGGAGCGACCAATTCGTCGAAGACCGCGACGACGTCCTCGGCCGTGCGCTCTACGAACCGTCCAATTTGGACGCGTACGAGACGGAACTCGCGGCCCAGTGGAAGCGCAAGTACCCCAAAAAGTACAAACAAATGCTCGCGGGGCGGCGGCGCGCCGGTGTGCCCGACCTCGAGCCTGAGCCTTCAGTCGACGACGAAGGGTATGGCTCCGACTAAACGAATCAAAGTGTCTTATTCAGAGGATTCAAGCAAGCGAATGGACGACTTGCACACATGTAAGCGTCGTCATCAGGCAACCATCGAGGTGCCCGTGACGCAGCCAGTCTTGGGGTGGTTGGGCGCAAACCAATAGGCTTTGCGTGCGAGGATGCGCTCCATCATGGGCTCAAACACTCGCAGTGGATGCGACTCGTACGCAGGATCAAACGCCGCTTGGTCGTACTTGTGGCAAAAGTCCACTGTGAGCTGGTAGTTGGGGTGGTCGCGGAATTCGTCGCGCCGGTCCCGGTCGCCGCCCACATGATGAAAGTAGTAGTAGCCCTACCGAAGCAGCAAGCACCATTACATCTTGACGCACTTGGATACCGACCTGGAATATTTCGTGGTGCGCAAGCATCCAGTAGTGCTCGGGGCTCACATACGGGCGTAAGATGGCCCCTGCGATTTCGCCGTGGTTGCACGGCGAGAGCATTTCCCCCACGTCGTGCAAGAGCGCGCAGACAATCATTTCTTCGTCGGCGCCGTCCTCCATGGCCCGCGTTGCGCATTGCAAGCTGTGCTCAAAGAGGTCAACTTGACACCCCGTGCCGAGGCGGATGTGGTCGCCTTCGAGTTTGCGCAGCATGCCAACCAGACGCGGCACCAAGTTGGTCTACAAAACTCCCCTCAATATACGACACTCGTCACCCTCCACTTACCTTAACATCGTGGTCGTACAGCGAACACTGGTAGACATAGTCGGCCTTGGTCCCTTCTTCCAAATTCCGAAATGCCGCGGCGTGGGCGTCCACGACATCCTTCAAGCAACTGCCGTCAGCGTACCGCTCGCCCGAGGCAATCACATGCTGCACGTCGTGGAGCGCATCGACGACAAACTTTTCGTCGTAGCGGTCGTAGCCAGGGTCCAACGGACGCCCCGTCGCAAACCCGCGGACCTGTCGCGTGGTCTGGCGCAGTGTCGTCCGGCGACTCGTATAGTCTTCCAGGTCCATGTAGCAGCCCTTGAGATGGCGCCGCGTGCTCTGGGCGTTGTATCCATGTCGACCATGCAAGAGCCGGCGGTTGTTAAACACGAGCAGCTGGCCTTCGCGGAGTCGAAAGTTCAACAAATGCTCGGGTGCGCGCGTCGCGGCGGTCCACTTCTGAAGGGCCTCGTAGTACGGACGAACCAAATGCGGCGGCATTTGCAGCGGCGACCGGTTGGCTTGGTTGAAGCGAACGTCGCGGACGGCGCCGGTCGCGGGGTCGCACGACAAGATCGGCGCGCAGTGCTGGAACCAGAGGCTCTTGTTCGCGCTCGAAAACGCGTGCGGGATGTGCACGTGCGCGAGCAGATCAAACGCCGACGGGTCGGTCCGTCGGAGAACCTCGGCCACGGCGTACCCATCGACCAAGGTCGACTCGCCGCCCGTGCTGTCGGGGGACTGAAAGGCAAGGCAGTGTAGAAACTGGAGCCCGGGCGGTGCCTCCGACCACCCAAAATCCGTGTGCGGGTGAAGCGGATGACTTGTCATGGATAAATTCATGGGCTGCGGTTCGCTTTGGACGCTCCATGTCGGGCCCCAGAACGTGTTGCGGATGGGGCCGACGCGGTCCGTGAGGCGAGCGAGTCCATCGTCGGCGGGGACGTTGTCGAGCAACGCAAACCCGTATGCGTGGAAGAGGTCGAGCCACGCGGAGAGCCCCGCGTCGTCGGCCATGACCGCGTCAAAGGACGTGTGCGGCATGTTGGCTTCGATGGTCTTAACGTCCCAAAGCGTTTCGTCGTAGAGAGGGGTTGCCGCCGCTTGCTTGGCTTGGCGCACGAAGCAATTGCCTTGAAGAAAGGCCAGCGGGTAATGCGAGACGTGAACGGCTGAGACATCGGCCTCGTCAATCGGCCAGAGCAATTCTAAATGCGTGTCGTGAAGGCGGACGGCCGTGGGCTTGATGGAAAGAGGTATAGAAAGCGTGTCATGCATGCGCTCTTCGGCGATCGGGTGGCGGCACTGTTCGCATTGGCAGTTGTCGCGCAGCCAAATGTGGTGGAACGGACTGGGCGGAACGAATGTGAGAAGCACTCGATCACTAGTCGGGGTACCTCGTTTGACCGTCGCTCCACGTAATATCGACGCGCTCCAAGTTGGATTTGATCTGCAACACACCCACTGGGGACGAAGTCGAGGCACGAGGCAAGGAAAACTTGAACGGGGGAATCGACATCGAGGGGTCCGTGACGTCGAGGCGGGCGACGGACGACGCGGTCCCAGCCCATCTTGGTGTCGCGGACGGCGGAAACTGGAGTCGAGTGGAAAACTTGGCAACATGGTTTCGAAGGGAAAAAGATTTTTTGGAAGCAAAGCGAAAAACATTCATGATGAAGGATGTGGTGGGGGTCAAAGCAGAGGGTACTTAATCAAAGGTGTCAAAGACGCGTCGGATTGAGAATTCGGTGTGGCTGATGTGGTCGAGGTAGGCCCAGTCTTTAGCAGTCCAGCGGCGCTACAAAGCATGCATGAGTGTTCTTCGTCTCGATCCAAGTTCAACGACTTTTCCACGTACCGATTTCCAAAGAAGAGCGTCAAGTTCGCGTCCCCACGGGGGCATTCAGTAGGTAGAGGGCAAGCAGCGGCAAGCTCCAGAGTTCAGGAAACTCTGAGGCTCAAGCAAGCGGTGGAGGCGGCGGCAGCGGCGGCTGGGACTGCTCTCCCCGACGGAATCTGGAAAATGAGCGCAAAACTGAGAAAGATCGGATTTGGTGTTTCCAAATTCGACGTTTTTGATTGGATGATGGGAGGCGTGATAGCAGGTAACCGCAAAAAATCCGGCTTGATCTACGTTTGCACATTTGAATATGCGAATTTGAAGGGTCGGTCATATTTTGTGGGGAACATCATGAGATTCTCGTCAACGAATCTCTCCAGGCGTTTCATGCATTTCCGCGAAACCGGCAGCGACGCATCTCGAAGCCTGGTTGGTTTCTCACGTGGCGCGCGGAGAGAACACACCACGCGACCAGATAGCATATCCAATCCATGCATATGATTACTTTTTAAGTGCAAATGTAGTCGGCAAACCAGTCTGCGCGGAGCTTGCCCTCTTTGTTCGTTTCACCCCGGCGGAAGGTGTCTACTCATCACCCCAACTCTCGCGTGAGGTGGCGCCATCATCGCGTGCAGCTTGACGTACCTTCCATCTGATCGTCCGACAAGACAAACCCAAAGGCTTCGATCGCTTGGGCAAACTCGCGCTGGCTCAAATACCCCTTCTCGGCCTTGTCAAACTTTTTGAGCACACGCACGAGCACTGCGCGCGGCTTTTCCGTGCTACTCAGTACGATACACGTCCATCCTTGAAATAAATCCACTGGAGACGTACTCGTGCGTCTTTTCTTCGAGTTTCTTGAGCAAGGCAAACTTGTGGCCGCCAAAGATCGGGGCTTGGGGAGGCAAGATCAAGCCCGCGGCCCCCCACACACCCTGCATCATCAGGACAAAATCGTCATCGTACGCGACGGTGTGGCTGATTGTGCCGTAGTATTTCTACAAGGTCGTGGCATCGACTCGGTTCATGGAGTCGGGTACCTCAAACACTTCAGGCGTCACAGCCCCCTACACGCTGTTCATTTAGCCTCGTCCCCCTATTCGAGGATCCTACGGCTTCGCATGCATCTTGCGCCTTGATCAATCCTGTTGCAAACTCTCGCGAGAGTATGTCCGCAGGCGTGATGCCTCGCAGCGCCAGCGGGTGTTGGTCGAATCGACCGAGCGCCGAGATCGCGCCGACGCTGCGGTTGTTGCATTTAGCCACGATCGCATCGTACGACTTGCGAACGACGGCCGCCCGGAGGGACGAGAGGTGGCCCTACGCAGAGTGTGCCTATGTGACACACCATGCGCATTTCTGTTCGTACTTCGAGGGCGTCGACAAAAGGGCGCCACGCAAGCAGTGACGTGGCGCCACTGTGAGGACCGTAGAGCCGCATGAGCGTGCCCAAGTCATGCGACGTGGGGAAGAGCCCAAAGTAGTTGAGCGCCGTTTCGACCTCTACCACCACGGTGACGAGCCAGCATGTGACGGCAACAACATACCGCGCCGTACCAAGAGACCGCTCTCGGCCTTGTCCATTTTCTGAAAGTACGTGCGGAGTTCGGAGAATTGCTGCGACCCTTTTGCTTGGAGGGTGCCCCGCATGCCTTCGAGGATGCACGCCACGTCGGCATTCCACTAGACGAGAGGAAGAGTTGGGGAACAATCCAGGTATGCTCGAAGCCACGCGGAGAGACGTACGAGTTCCGAGGTCATGGCTGTAGGTTTCAAAATCCCCCCCGCGCTGGGGGGCGGTGGCGAGGCGTTTCCAAGGCCAAATATAACCTCGGGGTATTCATAGCCTCGCAGGGATGGCCACTGGAGCGGTCTTGGGCGTGTTGATGGCCAACGCAGGCGACGTAGCGAGTGGTCTTGGGGACGGGACCAGCGGCGCCATGTTGTACACGACGAGCCCAAGTCAATGAAAAGACAGCCTCCGAGGCAGATGGAAGAAAGTGGGACTCTTGTCAGCCCCTGCGTGTGTTTTGTAACCGGTACTGCATGTGTAACGGTACTCAATGCTCCGACAACGAAGCCGCGCACCCCCGCGAGTCGCATGAAAACAACGGCTGCCGGCAGCGGGCGCGGCAGTGGCGCCGCCGCTACCTCGAAACGTCTAGTCACGGGTGCGTGCGCCGCGCCACACTTGCACGCATACATATATATGCATCACTTTTGTACAGCCGGCCAAGGACATATGTCAACAACATTGGTCAATGCGGCCGCGTTGCAAGTACATACTGATGTGACTCACCGAATGGAGTAATTGGGTCCTTTTGTGGCAGGACCACCTCGTGCGAAGTTTGAACCTCAACATGCCCGCGCCGCTTCGTGTAAAGAAGAAGCCATCGATGGGAAAGACGAACGTGGGTGGTGGCGGCCGGGGAGCCCAAAAGGGGGCCACCGCCGCCATCGAAAAGGCCACCATGCCGTCGCCACCCCCCAACAACGTGAGCACGGACGAGTACCGAAAAGTTTGGGTGTGCGATTCGTGTACACTCGAAAACGACGACCGCGACGACCGGTGCCTCGTCTGCGATGCGTTCAAGCCCAACAACCGCCGCGTTAAACTGACCCTGGCTCAGAAAAAGGGATTGGTAACGGGACAACCGACGCACAATGATGCCACGAGGGTCAATAGGTCCAAGCACCGCCTCCGAAACTGAGCCAGAATCAATGGGAGGACTGCGAGGCTCGTGCCGCCGAGCGGGGCGATGCTGGCGGGCCGTGCTCGATCTGCCGCGAGTCCTTTGGCATGCAGCCCAAAGTCATCTTGAACTGCTCGCACATGTTCCACCACAATTGCCTCGCCAGCTTCGAGCGCTTCCTGCGGACCAGTCAGCGTGTTTGCCCCCTCTGCCGAAAGCAGAATTACCAAAAGCGGATGACCACGCAAGGCGAGCGGCTGTATCGTGTGCAATGCGTGCTGAAAATTCAGGTGGGAACTCCCCATCCCAGCTACTTTCACAGAGCAGGGTTTAGACGCGGCTACGAGGATTCCTCGCGCGAAAGCGCTTCCCCGTTCTCTTGGGTCAGGTGTGCAACACCGAGAGGGGGACTACCCCCTCTTAAGCCCCCTCCTAAAGGGGGGATGGACGGACACTGTGATTGACATGAGTGTTGTAGTACTACAAACGCGGGTTCGGGAGCCCAAGTCGGCGCAAAGCGTTCTATGCTACCAAGTCCGTTCTCGCGTGTTTTTATTTGAGTCCCCGGTCGTAGACTTGGTACTATCAGCGACCGCATCGTGAGCGCGATCGACGCACGGGAAGATTCGATCGACTCACTCTTGGCCGAGTTTGACAAATCAATGCTCCTGAGTCGCCAAGTGTTTGGAGGCGACGACGGCGGTGTTGTGGACGACCCACGCATTACGTCCAAGCTGATGACGCGAGACAAATGGCTCGATATGTTGACTCGGGTGCGACTGCGTTTGGGGTTGCTCTTGTTTGCAACGATGTGGACTGTAGGCCACGGCGCGCGATGAAAAGGAGTGCCCGATTTGTATCAACCCCATCGAGTATGCGCATCTGTCTGCTTGATGGAGGGACAGGGTTCACGGCTGTCTTGACCCTCGTGTAGCGCGACGAAAACAGTGACGCTCCTCAGTTGCTCCCACGTCCTGCATGCCGACTGCCTTGATGCGTTCGAGTCGTTCAACATCTACGAAGTGCATTTGTGTCCCGTCTGCCGAAGCCACTACGAGTCCAAGGCGTTGCAAAATGGCCCAGACGGGAGTTTGATGTTTGCAGCCTCGTAATGCCGGTATTCAAGTCATGAGGAACAGATCGGAGCTACCAAACACAAGGCGGGGTCGCACCAGCTCGTGCCAATTAAGGATTGTAGGTCGATTGCACGCGTGTAACACTACAATGCATGCACTAATATGGCAGCGAGCTTCGTGTCCCGATCCCGTGCGCTAAAGAGAGCATCTCTCTCTCTCTCTCTGAATGCTAAATCATATCCCCTCGTGGTCACAATTGAGGAATCGAAGGTCCGGATCTTTTAGGAGCGACCGAAATGACTCCAAGTCTTTGGCTGCGGCACATGACCTGGTTCTACAGCCTTTCCATCAATCCATCTGGCACTGCGTCGCGCTTGTGCAATGTTGAAACGGAACACGCTGTAGCTTTTGGCTTTTGGCATTTGGCAGTCGTGATGCTAGGCGCATCATCGTCATGAGACGATGGATTGTAAAATCTCCTCCCCACCGCCTCTCATTCTTCTTGCCGTCCGTCGATGACGCGGCCAAGACTCTGCTGTCTCCAACCTTGGTATCCTCGTTGACCTTCCTTCTGAGTTTGCAACCCTTTCACGATGCCCAACGCTCCAAGATATGTGAGCTCCTCATCCCACAACATAGCTCTCGATTTGATTCGCATTGCCATGCTACATTTGTGCTCCTCATTCCACGTGGCCTTTCCGACAACATAGTTTCTTACCCACCTTGAAAGTCAAAATTTTAAAATTCCAACTGTTCACATTAGTCGAATAGTCGGTCAAAGAGCCACCTGGCTCTTTTTGTCGAACGTTCGGAGCGAACCCGCGCTGCTTCTGCGCACTGGCTTGCCGACACATTGCATGACGGCTCGAACGCCTTTGGCGCACCATCGTCTGCACGGAGGCACGCGGCCGTTGTCGTGTCTCGCATCTCCAGACTCATCCCCCCATCGTCGTCCTTGGTGCCGTCAACATGAAGCGGCCGCATTGGCGTCATCGACATTGCATGACGAGGATTCATGATATGGGTCCGTCCATGACTTGCCTCGACAAGCAACCACATTTATGTTGACCGAGTTGTAGTTTGGTTGATAGTCGTCTCGATTGCCAGCTGGATTCCCAGAGTCCACACCGCAGGGTGAGTACAATTAGTACAACGCGTCTCACACTCGCTGGTACACAGATGGGCGGGGGCAGCCAACCGTAGCCTAGCTGCTACGCATGGGGCTACCATACAGTTGGGGTTATATATTCGACAAGTTCGACAGAACGTTGTCACCTTTGGCATTGGCTTTGGGAGTCATTTTCCCATTTTCACTCTCCTTCACACACCCGAAAAGGTTGTGCGATGAACACCCCCACCAACATGATGGCCCACAACATGCAACAAAAATTGACCGCCTTGCCGCGCCCGGCACTCAGCCCTGTCAACCACACCATGCTCTCGTCATCGCTGCCCAACTTTCGCCGCTTCCTCGCCGTGAGCACACCCACACCCAAAGCCACTCCGACGCATCACACGGCCACGCCTCGCATGATGATGATGGCATCCCCCGACGCGGCCTTCAATCCGTTCCTCACTCTCCACTCGACCCCCAAGAACAGCTCGATGCTCGAGCCTTCGCCTTGCGCCGTCGATGGCTGCGACAAGTTTGCCAAGATGCATCACTACTGCCTCGCCCACTTCCGCGCCGCCGCGAGTGCCATGACCCCGGTCGTCCGCCGCGGCGCCACGCCCATCTCACCTGCGTGTTCCTCGATCAGCGACCGCCCCAAGTACGCCAACCGCCGCTGCAAGCACCTTGGCTGCTCCAAGTACGGTCTCGCCGGTGGCTTTTGCATCTCGCACGGCGGCGGGAAGAAGTGTTTGGACGACGGCTGCGACACGACCGCCCAAAGCGGCGGCTACTGCAAGTCACACGGCGGCGGCAGCCGATGCCGGTTTGAAAACTGCCATCGCATCGCCAAGCGCAAGGGCGTGTGCAAGGAGCACGGTGGCCGCCACCTCTGCAAAGTGGACGGCTGCGGCAAGTGTGCCCACAAGAGCGGCCTCTGTGTCGGCCACGGGGGCGGCCGCAAGTGCTCGGTCGACGGATGCACCAAGACCGCCCAAGGCAAGGGTGTGTGCTACACCCACGGTGGTGGCAAGCGCTGCAGCTTGGACGGGTGCAGCCACGCCGCCCGACGAGGGGGGTTTTGCATCACGCACACGGCCAAATCGGCGTAAAGCTCGCCAAATGTTAGGACGACTAGATGGGTGGATCAATTTAACAAGCGTATCGTGTACACTATATGCCGACTGTGTTCTGGAGTTGCAACATCCTCAAGGGGGTGGCACTATTCGCCCCACGTGCGACGAAACCTCGGGGGGGGCTGCCTGTCTCGCTCGAAGGCCATGCTCCGATTGAACAAGAGTAGGCCCTCAGTGTGTTGGGGGGAGTGGCAGGCAATCACCTCGATTGCCGTGATGTCTTTCTTTTCATGGATCACTCTGCCCCAACGAGGAGTAGAGTCTCATACACGAACAAGAAAAGTCGTAGTAGGTACAGCATGTATTCAATATGTACGGAAGTTATGGGTACGCCCTGCGTCATTGCTTGGTCTGATAGGGACATGTCCCGCAATGTTGGCGGGGCAGGACGTAAGAAGGGGGATGGGAACGGGTATGAGCAGCCCCCCTGCGTCGCGCGACTTCTCCCCCAGAACGATCATTCGTTCAAGCCAGTTCTTGCAATGCACGCTGGGGGTACCCATTTCTGTCCCGCGGATAGCCAGCAGCATGGCAAAGGTTGGAGTGTCTGGAATTTCCTCTGGGGCAATGTGGTTGGCATATCCAGCGCCGTATGTGTGCGGCAGGCGGTAGAGCCGTCGTCGGTATCGAGTTCCTCGTTTATTCTTGGGACCTCCTGTCTGAGTCCATGCGTTCGAGCAAAGATTGGACGCAGACAATTGTTGCAATGCTCACACGCCATGTCGCACGGCAATGTGGTCTGGTTGAAGAAGGAGACGTTTAAACGTCGTCGTGGATTTGTAAAGACAGACGACAGAGCATTATTCGACCTCGGCTTGTTGGGGGGGTCGACAATAAAAGGCCGCACGATATTGTCACCCGCATGTATTCGTGCAATAATGGGATGGTGACGACACCCAACTCGAAGAATGTTCTGTCACTCGATGTCTTATGTGTGACAACATTCGGGCGTCCAATTTGAAAACACGTTTTTTACGTTAAAGGGTCAACAAAACACAAAAGGCACGCGACAACGCCAAATTAAGATGCCCGTGTCTGTGATTGGCTGGAAGGACTCTCCATACTCTCACAATTTTGATCACTCTCCTCACGAGAGTAGCATTTGTATTTATAGTATGTATGCTGGCTTGGAGAGTGGCAGGTATGCGCTCCTCTACCGTCGTCCAAGATCCGGACAACGGCGAGTATGTAACACGCCGCTGCAAAAACCACCAAGCGAGGCCATCATTGTGAAGTCTGAGTGGCTTGACGGGCGGCAGGCAGCTCCATCCTTGCACACCCTCTTTGTCCATCAAGATGCCGGCGATCACAGGCTTCATGGAGCACGAGTACAAGACGCTCGTGAATGAGATTGTCCGGGACGCCATCGACCACCGCGAGGATTGGATCGACGACGCGCGGCAAGACGGGAGTGCGTGGAAGCTCACGGTCAACAAACGCAACATGCAGGTCTTCCGGAAGAAGCACGCAGAGAGCGTGAGTCCATCAACGTCGTCGTCGTCGTCGCTCTACACGTTCCTCACGGTCGGGTACCTCTCGACGACCATCGATGACCTCCATGCTGCCCTACACGCCCCGACCTCCCACGACGATCAGATCCTCCATTCGCTCGTCCTTGAGAACGAATTCTTGACGTCCCACGTCCTCCAAACGCTGCGTGACCCGCGGCCGTCGCTCGACCCTCAGCTGCCCGACTACTTTGGCATCAAGTACATCAAACTCCGCATGCCAGGGAGCCGCCTAGGCGTCCACCCGCGCGACAGTGTCTACTTGGAGGTACATCTTTTTCATCCTCTTGTCACCCCTGACGCTGTCTAGTACTTGACGCTCCGAGAAGACAAAGTGCTCGTCAGAGTCGTCTATTCGATCGACGACTACCTCTCGCCACCGTCGGCTACGGGCGGCGTCTACCGCGCGACGCTTCGCGACGTCTGGCTCTTTGTGCCTGCGCCCAACGGCAAGATCCAAGTCGTGGCCAAGACCTTCCACGACATGAAAGGCTCGTCGCCCAAGTACTTTAGCGACCAGTCGGCGCTCTCATTCTGGCGCGTCTACGACAAACTCACGTCGCTCTCGTACGTGCGTCGGCTCTTGTCGGTCAAGGAGGCGGGCGGCGTCGGCCGCGGCTCCATGTCGTCCCTCGCGCGGTCCATGCCGATCACGCGCAGCTCGATCCACCGCGCGACGGTCCAGAGGTGTGTCACTTTCTCTCTTGCTTGGCTCACCTGTTGTTCCAGCACGTCGCGGTCGCATTGCGAATGTTGCCGGCGAAAGTTTACACTTTTTCACAGCAAGCGCTACACGTGCCACAACTGCAGCATGGTACGATCTCATCTCGATGGTTCCTGCTCACGAGAGACCATACGATAGACCATGTGCTCCAACTGCCACCTGCGCGTCCAATACAGTGTCCAAACGGACGAGGACGACGCGATCTCGATCGAGAAGTTACATGCAACCCCCATGACAACCCACTACGATGACTTTTGCCTCGCGTGCATCCATCGAAGCAAGGAAACGTTCAAAGGTTCGAGGCATACTTCGAGAGGATGGACTCATTCGGGCGTAGATTTCGACAAAGTCGATACACCGGCCCAAGACGTTGAGGCATGGGAAGCGGCGCAAGCCGAGGCGCACAAGGCGCACGCTGCCAAACTCAAACAAGCTGCCACGAATGCGAAACCGGTCAAAACAACCTACACAGACGACCGCGGGTCCGAGTTTGAGCTGCGGCTCTCCAAGGAAGACCAGACGCCCGTCATGGAAGGCCACATGGACGGCGGCAGCGGCCACCACGCGACGCCCGAACGAATCTCAGAGCTGCACGAAGCATGCCCGGGCGACGAACATGTCTTTGAGGAGATGCGCAAATCGATTGCGATCCAAGAAAGCATCCTCTCGGCCATGCGTGCGTCGTGGCATGGACACACGGAGCAAGAAAAGTACGTCCAGACGAGGCAGTCGGCGCAGTTCAAACCGCGAAGGTCCGAGTACAACTTTGACCGAGACAGCGATCGGTTCGAAGAAGTCGTCGAATAACTCGCGAGTACCTTATTTTATGCCGTTGCCGTCATCTTGGTGCTTGTGGTCACACGAAGGCACGACATCGTCGTCGATTCGTTCGAGAACGAACAAACGAACTCGTTGTGTCGCAGAAAATATAGGCAACAGTCGACCACATTTCCGGAGGATCTGGCGTATCCGGAGATCCAATCGGATTTGCGAAAGGTCGCCGCACCCTACTCGCAACGGTTGTGTCAAGCCATGGCGACGACGTCGCCAGTGAATTCGCCCAAGCGCAACAAGAAGGACACGAGTAGCGGCAATGGTATCACGCTGCCCAAGGAACTTCGCTCGGGCGATGACGCCCAGCGCGTCGAAAGTGCGACGCTGACGCGGGAGAGCGGCGTCCACGAAGCGTTCGCGCGCAGGTTTGTCTTCCCCACCCCCTCCAGGCTCCATACTCTTGCGTAGTCGCATGGAGGGTTTCGTCTACGTCGAGACGTCGCCGTACATGCACGTCTTGGACGGCCATTGCCAGTTTGAGTTTGAAAGTGGGGCTGCGTCGCCTCTCATGGTGGTCCTCGGGCACCCCGCCAGTGGCAAGTCGTCACTCTTGATCAACTGGGTTAGCCAACGGTTGAAGAAGCCTCAGTCGAATCCTGAAGTGATTTTTCAGCATTATTGTGGCTGCTCCTACGAAAGTGTCAAGGTTGGCAAAGCAACAAACGAATCGTGATTTCAATGGCATGCTATTGTAGCTCTCGGTGTTTCTCTTTCGACTCATGTACCACATCAAAGCTGCGTTTTCGTTACGGGATTTCGAGGTTGGAATGACTTTGTCGTTGATATTGTCATCGCGTCGTGTGCATCGTAGCTTCCGCATGAGCACGAAGAAGAGAAGCTCAAATTCTCCCTCGCGAGGTGCCTGGAAGGGGCCAATCGCACGACCGCCCAGACAAATGGGAAACGGAAAAAGTACACCCCAATCGTCGTCCGTGTCGTTTGTTCGTCTCAGTGACGACGATAGCATCATCATTGTCCTTGATGGCGTCGACAACCTGCGCACGGAAGATGGCGGTGAAAGCTTGTCGTGGCTACCTAATACATTGCCTCCAGGTAGCAAATCAGCGGATGACTGATCCATGACGACGACGACGCAGGTGTTCGCATTTTGTTATCGGCGACCAAACCCCCCAAAACGGCGCAGTTGGCCAGCTGCCGGTGGATCGTTCGGAAGGAATACACTTACGACAGCGAGTACGACTAGCAATCGGTGTCCACATGTATTCGTTATGCTACTCTAGCGACGATCTACTCTACGACGCCAACTTGCCGCCCGACCCAACCGATACGCATTGTGTCAAGGAGTTGCGACGGCGCAATGCCGGCTTCCTCAACGTCGAACCCCTCGACGAGCGCATGTGCACCAAGATCATACATGTACGACGACAACCCACACTATCGTCCATCTCACATGCATTGTCTCTAGGAACACTGCGCCAGGGTACGCACACCATAACCAGTCTCAACATCTTGACCTCGTGGACAGAACACGTTGATGGACGACGACACAGTTCAGACATTCCTCGACAGCAAAGGCAGTTCCTGTCCCCTCTACGTCCGCTTGGTACTCGCCATGTACGACCAGAGCCGCGAGAAGAACCGCGACTACCTCCACGGGATTCTCGCCGCCTCGTACGACTTTCCAACGCTCTACGAGGTCTCTCACTGCGATGGCATACATTCACGCGTCTATGCTCTAGCTCGTGCTCCAGCAGTGGAAAGTGCTCTTGCTCACCGACTTGACCGAAACGCTGCACCATCTCGAGCACAAAGCAACGAGCCACACGTCGTCGATGGCCGAACCCACGCTCGAACGCCCCGACAGTCGGAAGCGCAACAGCCGCCGCGATTCCGAGCACATGGCGCTCGTCGCGGCGCAGAACCAGACGCCAGAGGAAGAGGAGATTGACCGGACGCGACTCATGCTGGAGCGACGCGCGCTCTTGGCTCGCCACGCGCTCTCGCTTTTTGCCGTTTCGCGCTTTGGGCTGTCTGAAAAGGACTTTCACCACCTCCTCGAAGACGCGGCGCCACGGCCGATCCGCGCGCAGTTGCTTCAATTGCTCATGCCGCATCTCATGGTGATTCACCGCAAGGACAGCGACGCGGTCTTGTTGGACATTTCACACAACCAACTCCGGCTCCTCGCGCGGTAAGCGATAGTGTCGACTCGTTCTCTTGACGTAAGTTTCTAGCTATGGCTTTCTCAAGGACGAAAGCCTCCGCCATGGCTACCACAAAGCCATCGCCAACTATTGCGAAAAGATGCCCGCGTGCCAGCGCCGCATCGACGAATTACCCGTGCAGCTCGAGTGCTGCAACCTCTGGGTCCAACTGCAGTTTTGTTTGGTCGATATGAAGATGTTTCAGCTGTGGTGGCACGAACGCAACCGCCAAGACTTTTTGGCGTACTGGAAGACGCTGCGCACGTACTTTAGTATGCACGACCCCGTCGACGACTACATTCGGTCGCTGGACGAGTACATTGTCGTCGAGCGTCCAAGCACCGAGGAGCTCCTCTCGCTCTTCCTCACCGTACGTTGTCGTCGTGTTTGTCGCATGTGAAGAAACAGCAAATCTAGATCACCGAGTTTTTGAGGTCGTGGCAGCGCAACGACGTCAAAGTCAAGCCCGAGATTCAAATGCACCGCCCTGAGCCGCCCCAACTCAAAGAATTCATCAACAGCCAAGGCAGTTTTTCGCTCTCGCACCTCAACGACGGCGAATCGAAGCAAATCCAAGGCATCATCGACTACTTGTGTCCGCATGACGACGACGGCTACTACGTTCGCCGGTGGCTCTGGACACAGTTTCCCCTCATCGCAGTCTCATTTGAGAATCTCTTTTTGAAGAAATTCACGTCCGATGCGTTGGCATCGGACAGCAGCAGCCCCGACGTTGCGATCGGTGGTGGCGATGGTCTTCCGGCGACGACGACGCAGGAGAAGAAGGGGAATGTAGCATCCCCCGCGGCCGCCGCGAGTCCGGCAAAGCACGCGCCAACCATCTTGCCGCGGACGCTCGTGGACAGGAAGCGCGTCATCGCGCGGCATTCGCCCAAGAAAAATTCGCAGCATGCGCTCGAAGCGATCAACCCGGAAGACTCGGGCGCGTTTGAGTTTGGCGATGGCATGATTGGCGGCGCGGGCAGCTGCGAGATTTCGCTATCGATCCCGGCGTTGCGGGTACGTCGTTGGTTTGGGATTGATGGGACTATCCTCGTCGTAGGATCAATTGCGCGACCTCCGCGCGCGCTTTGACAAGCTCAAGTTTATGTCCAAGGAACGCCAGGAGACGCTCCGAACCCTCGATGCCAAAGTGAACGACGCGCGAGCCAACATGTCCCACCAGAACCAAAGTTCGCAACTGCGCGACGAGCTGCTTGAACAGATTCGAGTCACGACGCAGGACTCGACGCACGGGCGCCAGAAGAGCGACTACTACAAGTCGATTCTGCGCCAGTGCGAGACCAACCCGGCGCGCGATCCAAATGTATGTCGGTCCAGGACGACGCAGTGTCACAACGTCTAGATCATCGAATCGTCCGAGTCGAACGTGCGCAAGATGAAGCAAGACATCACGGAACTGCAGCAAAAAGCCCAAGTGATTGGCTACGAGCGCCGGCTCGCGGCGATCGAGATCCCAAAGTTGAGCAGTGCGATCCAGGAAAAGCTCCAGATTCACCAAGTGGCCCTGAGTCGGTAACGTCCGATCGTGCAATCGCGTAATATGACGTGGCACGACGACAGGCTTCGATGGCGACAACTCCAGCACTTGCGGCAAATGGAATGGGAGGCCAAGTTTCGCATGCGGACCAAGGAGATGAAGAAACAGGCCGAGGGCGACCTGAGCTCGGTCCAAGAGTCCGAGATGGTCGTGCGTTTGAAGGAGAAAGTCGAGCACAAGCAAGAGACCAACAACATGCGTGTCAAGAATCTGCAGGATCTCAAGCTCTACAAGGGCAGCCCATACATGGACGATGGGCTCTTGGGTGTCTTGCGGCACGTTGGCATCAACGAAGCCGACCAAGTTCTCTTGCGATGGCATGACCAGGTCAAATTATGGGCCAACGTTGAGACAACTCATGTTGCTAACTAGTTTGAACACGCACAGCAACTGGAAGTCGAGGAAAAGGAAGGCGAAGTCCGCGTGACCGAATGCAAGCAGCAGCTCGAAGCGCTCCGACAGGAGTTTCAGAGCCTCAAGCTCGGCCAAACGACCGCCAAGCCCAACAAGGTGACGACTGCTGCGTCATCGATGCCATCCCCAAATGGGGCCACCGGAAAGGTCGGGTCGACTGGTTGTCCGTCAGTGGCTTGCCCCGGGACGCCGGTCGCCGCGGCCTCGCTGCCCCTGGACGTGTCCTCGTTTGAAGGCAAGACACACAACTCCAAGCAAGTGGAGGTCCAGCTGGTTGAAGCGACCGCGATCGCGCAGCAGAAAAGCCAGCGTGCGCTGCGGCTCAAGACCCTGTCAGAGAACTTACATCTTGGGCTGCTCCACCTGGCACTCATGCTGGGCGTGAAGGCATCGCACGAGATGGACTCGATCATGCTCGTGGATTCGATTGAACACAGTGTCCGGAACCTCATTGGCGAAGAAGGCGGGAGCGGCGGCACACCGGCGACGATGGCGGCGCTGCGGAAGCGCAACAGCATGCGCAAGGGCATCGCATCGACGCCCGTGCCAGAGCAGCGATCGGTCGAGGAGAAGAAAAAGTACAACCTTCGCGTGCGCACGAGTGCGAGCCCGACAAAGAAGCGGTTCCTTGACACGACCGTCGACGACGGCGGTGGCGGCGACGATTCGGCGTCCGACGAGAGCGAGGATGGCAGCGGCGGCAGCGATGTCGAAGAAGACGTGCGCCATCGATCCGAGATCAAAGCCAGCGCGTTCATGGAAGTCCAAGCGCGGACGGGCGAGAAGCGGGGCGACCGACACGGCAAGACGGCCAAGAAAGCCACCGCCGCCGCGCACAGCCCACCCAACGCACATGCTGAGTAGAACGAATCGACGTTATCATTGAGGGACAAATCAATGGGGACAGTCAAATCAGCGCCACTAGACCACGTGTTGACCCTTGACCAGCAAACGACGGCTGGCTTTGTGTTTGATGGGCACTAATCCTGTCCCATTGAGCTGGCGACGAGCCTGGCCTTGATGGGACAAGAATGCTTTCAACCACACCAAGTGCATCGCATTGTCTCGTGCTTGATGCTTGGACTTGCTGGACTGTACGAGACGAGCGACACCGTGTCTCCTCGCAAACGACAACCGACACCATTGCAAGCAATGTGGAAAGGTGACTACACGTTTAAACAGGTAGTGCACTTCCGTTCTACTATTAGTAGTAGTAGTAAAGGACGTTTTATTAATGTTTAATACTTCGAAGTATATGGCTGCCTCAATGTGCGTTTTAATATTCGTTTTGAAAAACGTGTTCAAGCGATGTGAAGCCCACCTCAAAACTATGTATGTACCCTTGCATCAATCTGGCTCATCAATCTGCTACTGCTCGCCTGATTTTGAAACTCTGAAAGCACATTCAGCTGCTGGCTCATTGCATTGCAGCCTTGGCCCAAAGGAGTTGAAGTCACCACTGACATAACGCCGTTGCGTCTTCCGGCTCCAACGTTGCAGAGCTCACAATTGCTTTGGCCTTCTTCTACACGCTGGTCATGGCGGGAGGATAGACGCGTGGTCACACGCCTCGTTTTTGTCCATCACACCCACGTTTTGACGATGAAGGGGTTAATCCAACATAATATATGCGGTATTAACCAAGAAACATTAATTAGCACTATTTTAATCAATTGTAAAATAGTCAATTCAGTGTGGATGTACTGATATGTCGATCATGGTGGTTGTGACCAGTTGTAACAAATGACGGTCAACTACCCTATTGTCCCCGTCTGTTTTCGGGTGTAATGATACGTTCACAAAAGAAGGTGAAAAACTGTCCGCGAAAAGCTTGCACCATGTGAAACGGGTCATCAAAAGGATACCAAAAGCGAGAGCATTGCTCATTTCTGGATTTTGCACGAGCCTATTGAGACGCAATGGTGCAATCAACGACGCGGCGCCTCAGCATCACCGACTTTGTCATCAAACGGTCCGACACGGCTCCTTTGACGCGGGACCGCAACACGTCCGGCGCCTCGGCCACCACCACCGCGTCGCCAACCGACAGCCCCGACGTCGGCACGCCGCTCACGTTCACGGACGACGTCGCAACGATGCCGACGAGCGACCTCCTTCGACACGGCGAGCGGTTCGCGTCGGCGTTTCTGACCCAATGTGGCCGCGCGCGACACGTCTCGCGCCGGTCGTCGCGTTACTCAACCTCGCTTGGCCGCGGCCAGGAGAAGGCCAAGAACGTATATTGCAAATACGACAACGCAACCAAGGTGTACAGCGTCCACGCGGTCATGGAGATCCGAGCAGGGCTGAAGGAAGTGCTGCATTTGCTGGCGGGCGATGTCGACCCGTCGTCGGCGCGGCACGGGTTCAACGTGTTTTTGTGGCGCGTCTTTGGCCCAACGTTGGCCGCCGCGACCAACCTCCGAAGCACGCGGCCGCCGCATCACCGCCATGACGACGACGACGACGATGATGCCTGCTTGACCATGAAGCAGATCCACCACTCGTACGAAGGCGCGGCCATCAAGCAAGCAACGTTTCTCCACTCGAATCTCTTTTTCGGCAAATCCAAACGCGACTGGCTCCTCCTCGACTACATCCAAAAGCGCAGCGACGCGTCGGTCGTCCGTGTCTTCAAGTCGGTTGACAACGCAACGTCCTACGTCCAAACACACAAAGGCAAGGTCGTGCCCCGGCACACGCGGCTCTGCTTTGGCTTCCACGTCGAAGAGCTCTCGTTCCGTGACGTGTGCCGCGTCACGTTCTACGGCACGCACGAAGCCACGACGGCGCATCACGCATCCCATCGCCTCCTCCAAAAGCTCGGCGAGTCGCTGCACATGATCGACCTCGCCGTGTTGCGGCGACGCCTCGGCCAACGCGTCGGCGCGGCGCCATCGAAAGCGGTGGCTGTCGACCGGCTCGGCGACACGTGCGTCCACTGCGCCAAGTTTACCAACGGCGTCGTCTGTCGGCTCTGCAGCGCCCAGGTCTGCGCCGACTGCTCGTCGATCCAGCACGTCGAGACGGCCCCGCGCAACGTCTTTGAGCTGCGTGTGTGCACGCCGTGCGTGACCAAGGCCCTCCAAAAGACAAAGGCGATGGCGATGGGGCAGCATCACCCGCCGCCCGTTTCGCTCGTCGCGCCGACTCCGCAGCGCGGCATGTTTCGCATCAGCGAAGCCACACTCGAGGGATCGGTTCCCGACCACGCAAGTGTGCTCCAGACGTAATCGTCGACGAGAATATATATTTTTAATTTAAGCGCAGGTTAGGCCGAGTGGATGGGGGAGACAGGGCTCACGAGCCACGGCGCGTTCTCGTCGTCGTCGCCGCTCACGCGCCGGCAAATGAACCCCTTGGCGTTGTCGTCCTCGGGCAGGAACGACGCCGATGCGCTGTTGGACCGGTGGTGCGTGGCTGGCGAATTCCCACCGTGGCCCATGGAGCCATACCCGCCGCCACCCCCGCCAAGCGCCGCACTGGGCGGCGGGGGCGCGGCAAACCAATACGTGTCGTCGCTTCCGTCGTCTTCATCCTCGTCGATCGAGACAAACTGGCCGTATTCCGACACTTGACGCTGGAGGCTAAACGTCTTGCGGTACGTCGCTGCCTTGCGTTGAATGTCCTCGCCCGAGGGGAGATAGAGCCAAACGTAGACCCAAACGAGGCCAAGCACGACGCCGTAGGTCGTAAAGACCCACGGCAGCGACGAGCCATGCACTGCGGGCATGCTTTTGGCGAGGACGTAGGCTAGGCACGGACCCGCGGCCTGGCCGAGGTAGACGGCGCCGCCAAAGAGTCCAATCATGAGCGGCCGCGCCTCGGCCAGCTTGAAGTTTTCTTGCGTCGTGTCGAGGCTGGCCATCGAGAGCGGGACGCCGGGCGCGATGGCGAGCGCGGCGCCGCTGCCCATGAGTACGAGCGCAATGCCGTCGATGCTCCAGAGCGCGTAAGATGCGTTCGTGGGCGCGGCGTGGACGCGGAGGAGCGCTGGCACGCCGAGACAGAGGAAGGCGACGGTGAGACACGCGAGTCCCGCAAGGATGATGGGCTTGCACCCGCACTTGGACGTGAGGTAGACAAAGGCTTGGTCGCCCAAAAAGTAGAGCAACGCCGAGAGCGAGAAGCCGATCCCGATCGCCGTGTGCTGCGCGCCGAGCTCGCGATTGAGATGCGAGCCAAGAGTCGGGTCCACGAGCCCAAAGCCACCCATGGCCGCGGTCGTGATGACGAGACAGATGAACGCGATGGGCGTGAGCACGTCGCGGAACTGGAGCGGTGTGCGCGGGTCCGCGCCAGGTCGGTCGACGTCAAAGAGTAGGCCGTCGGGGAGCCCGTATTCGACGAAGAGCGACGGAATGACCATGAGGCACGCGAGTTGCGCGAGACCGGACACGAGGAAGGGGAGCGCAATGCCGCCGTAGTCGAAGAGAAGGCTTCCCACCATGGGTGCCGTGATGAACGCGACGGCGACGACGAGCTCGGTGATGCTCACGGCGTGGCCGACCGTCATGAGGAGCTGCTCGGCGATCATGGAGACGCTGCCGACGATGGCCAAGCCGGCGCCGAGGCCTTGGACGCCGCGAAGGACGACGAGGATCGCAACGTTCTCGCAGTAGGCAAACCAGATCGTGCCGAGACCCGAGACGAAGAGACCGAGGCAGATGACGGCGTTGCGGCCGAGACGGGTCGTGAGGAAGGATCCAGCGGGACAGGCGATCATGACACAGAGGGGGTAAATGGAAAAGAGCGCAGAAACCTGGAACGACGTCGCGCCGAGCGTCTCTTGCGCGTATGCAGGGTAGAACCCCACGAGGAGCGTCGTGAGTTGGTTCGCGAGGAAGAGGATCATGCAACCAACGGTGGTGACAACCGCGGTCTGCCACGAGGGACGACGGAAGGGATTCCACGGCTGGGAGAGCTGCATGAGCGCGTCATGGGTTTTGGCGTCCTCACACGCCTCGCAGTAGCCGTACTCGCTGCTCAATCGCCGCTCCGGCGTCCGCGCCATGTTTGTGTGGGACGAGCTGGTGGATATTTGGATTGAGGAAACAATATGGATTCTGGTCCAGAGTACAGCTGTACGGATAGAGGGGAATGTTTCAATGACACTGCGTTATACTCCACGCACGTTTATGCACCACGGCACATGTCTCATGGTTTTTTATTTAACGCGTTTTCTTGTGGCTGATACTCCGGAGTAGAGTATTCTGATTGAATAAAACGTATTTTGACGCACGATTGGCTTACCACACGCCATTCCCTTAAACAAGTACGATGTGGCGGCGTTCGAGCTGTTGGGCCTCCGTGTTTCTGTGCTTACTCTATTTTCGACCTCACACCATTTACTGTACTTGTGCGTGGTTGTTCTCTAGACGACAAAGTTGAGTAGCGTGTGCTGCCCGGGTTTCTTCGACGGGACAAAGATGACCTTGCGGATGGCGAGGTCGCCGACGTGTTTCTGCACACTGGGTTGCGCGAGCGCCAGCTCCCGGAGCGTGGCTTCGTCGGCGTCCGCGGGCACGACGAGCGTCTCGCGCGTCTTCCCGCGCACTTGGACCACGACTTGGATCTGCGCCGACGCGAGGACCGACTCGTCGTGCACGGGCCACGGGCGGTCATGGACGTCCTCGGTCGTGTCGTGCAGCGCCGCGTACATGTCGGCAGCGTTATGCGGGGCGAGGGGTGCCAACATGGTCAGCATCGCGTCCAGGGCATGCGCAAACTCGGCCGTGCCTTGCAGATGCGCGGCTTGGCCGAGGCGGTTCGACAGCTTCATGAGTTCGGCGATCGCGACATTGAACGATTGGGTTTCTTCCAACGCGGCCGTGACCTTTTTGATCGTCGAGTGCACGGCCACACGGAGCGCGAGTGTCTCGGCCGCGTCTACCCATATATATCCGTCAAATATATCGAGAATGATGATGTCGTCGTACCCGTCGACGACGGCGGCGGGGTGACTGCGTCCTTGTGGTCTGCCACGAGCCCCCACATGCGCATGAGCCAGCGGGACTGGCCCAAGAGGTCCGCTTCGTCCCACTCGAGTTCATGCGACGGCGGAGCCTTGAAGAGCACGAGGAGCCGCGCGACGTCGGCGCCATATTCCCGACAAATGTCTTGCGGGTCCACGCCGTTGTACTTGGACTTGGACATTTTTTCCCACGCGACGACGGCGACCGCGCCAGACGTGGCCTCGCGGACGACGCCGTCGCCGTCCCGCGTGATCTCGTCAGGTTTGAGGAACCGCAGCGTCTCGGGGTGCTTGTACGTGCGGCCAAGGACCATCCCTTGTGCCAAGAGTTGGCGGAACGGCTCGGTCGTGGGCACGTCGTGGTGGTCGGCGAGGAACTTGGTCACAAAGCGCGAGTAGAGCAGATGGAGGATCGCATGTTCGATCCCGCCAATGTACATGTCGACGCCGCGCGGCGCCATCCACTTGGTCAGATTCTCGGACGTGAACGGCACTGCGGCGTTGGTCGCGTCGCCGTACCGGAGAAAGTACCACGAACTTTGCATAGTCAGAACCATTTTACGGTGCGGATGCAATCATACCTGTCGACAAACGTGTCGAGTGTGTCCGTGTCGCGCTCGGCCGGCCCGCCGCACGCGGGACACGTGCAGCGGCGCCAATGGTCCATTTTGGCCAACGGCGACCCACCAATGCCCTTCAAGTCCATGGACGGATCCGAGAGCGACGGAAGCTCGACGGGGAGGTCAGCTTCGGGGACGCCAACGGGGCCGCACGACGCGCAATGGATCACAGGGACGGGCGTGCCCCAGTACCTCTGGCGGGAAACGAGCCAGTCGCGGAGGCGGTATTGCACGTGGGCGCGGCCATGCCCAAGGGTGGCCAAGTGCTGCGTGAGCTGGTCGTGTGCTTCCGCGGCCGAGAGACCAGAGAACACGCCACTGCCGACGAGGGTTTGCCGGTCGTCGTCGGAGAGGACGACGAACGAGGGGAGGTTGTGATGGTCGGCAAAGGCGGCGTCGCGGTCATCGTGAGCTGGGACGCCCATGACCGCGCCCGTGCCGACGCCAGGCAAGACGTATTCGGCAAGGTAAAGCGGCACCTGCGCCAAGACAACCAAAAGAGGTTAGTACAGCCAAGAGAGGGTGCCTGTCAACCTCCTGTCCCGTGACCGGGTGTCGGATCGAGAGACCCAAAGGCACGCCCGACGTCGTACTGCCATTCGTGCGATCGTCCTATCCATTCTTTGGGGTTCAAAGTACCACCATTTGTCGCACCTTGGACAGCGCTTTCACACGCGCTACAAACGCATCCACGTTGGCTTTGTGGGAAGTTGGGATGTGGGCGAGGATGCGAGGAAGCGCGTCGTGTTCGGGGGCCAACGCGACGTACGAAACGCCGTAGAGGGTTTCGACCCGCGTCGTAAAGACCGTGAGGGCTTCGTCGTCGAGAAATGGCATCTACTCTTGTGGTAATGAATGACGTGGCAAACACAAGAGCACCGACCGAAAACGTGACTTGGGTGCCAATCGACCGACCAATCCATGCGCTTTGCATGCGCTTGACGGCGTCGGGCCACGCATCGAGCTACGCAGCATACGCATGAAAACTAGACCCATGGACGCAGTGATACTTGGTGAATGTCATCGAGCAACTGATCGGCATAGTTGGTGATGCCAAGAAACCATTGCGAGAGCGAGCGCTGCTCGACGACTGCCCCCGACCGCCACGATCGACCTTGCGCATCGACCTGCATGGCATGGGAAATATGGTGCAAGCATGCCAACGTGGACACACCTGTTCGTTGGCCAAGACAGTCTGGTCGATCGGGTCCCAATTCACCATCGCTTCCTTCCGGTACGCGAGACCCTTGTCGAGGAACTGCAAGAAGAGCCACTGCGTCCACTTGTAGTAGTCTGCTTGGCACGTTGTGACTTCGCGATCCCAATCAAAGGCAATCCCGAGCTTCTTCATCTGCTCCTTGGCCGTGGCAATGTTGGACAACGTCCACTCCGCTTCAAGTGCGATGAGTCGCTTGGAGACGATGTCGGGGAGTACCTGGTGAGATGCCGCGTTCAATGGCAGCGTTTTCTGCGGGAAGACCAAATGCATCCCAACCCATGGGATGAAGCACCTACGAGGTCCCAATCAAACAGGAGGCAGCAGCCATGGCGGACAAACATCGTAGCCCTGCATGCGCTTCAAGCGAGACACGCAGTCACTGATAGTGTACACGCGCACGTGTCCAATGTGCAATTGGCCTACGCAAGCACCGTTACTCGTGTGAAGTGCACGATGCGACCGTGCGCTACTTTTGCACCTGACGGGTAAGGAAACATGGACAAGCAGTAGAATTTGGGTTTCGAAGCATCCATGGGTGGTTTCGGCTTCGCATCCCAGATCGCCTGCCACTTCTTGTCGACTTCTTGGGACAAGCGAGTGGGCTTTTGGATGGAGGAGAAGGGTCGTTGCTCCATGACTTGGCGGAGGCATCCTCGGGAGCGGCGCAGCAACATCATGGTGGACGTGCCACAATCACAAGAATTCAAGACAAAAGCCAAATTGGTGGTTTCAATTCAAGAGATTTGATTGGCTTATTTTCACCCAATAAACAGACACTATCCCGACCATTCTAAATTTGGATCGCGCGCCAACTTTGTGTCATTTGCCATTCTCCCCCATCATGGCGACGCCGCGCGGAGCACATGACGACGAAGTGGAGGTACGTTGCCACCGCAACAAGGATAGGAATGTTTGAGAGGACATGTACATTCCATTAGCGTCTCGTGAAATGCCGCACGCGGTCGGAAGTCGAAGCGCGTAAGGCCGCAGAGAGTACAATGAAGCGGGCGATGAAGGAAGCGACGGAGGCAAGTCGCACGCCTCCCCCACATTTCCCACCGTGACAAATGTCTTCTATGCAGCTCAAGAAGGAATTGATGATCTTACGCAAGGAAAAAGAAGACGGCGAGCGCGCGAGGAGTGCCCCAACTACGTCGAAACCAGAGAAGAAGCCGTCGGACGACGTCTTGAAAAAATTGGCCAAGCGGGACAAGGAAGTGGATTCTCTCAAACAAGTGATCGCAGACAATGAAACCACATGCGATGTACTGCAAGGGGAGAAGCTGGCCATGGCTCGGCGATTGGAGCAAAATGAACAAGAACTGCAATCGCTGGTACGTCGAAATGCTTCTACGACGTCTGACACAACGAATATTCAATAGCGGGAGGAACACGCGGGGGCGCTTGAGACGGCAAAGAAGGCGGCGATGGATCTCCGACAGACGAAGCTCAGCTATGACGAGTTGAAGCGAAAGTATCAAAAGGTGACCAAGGAACTCAAGGACGAAAAATCGACCCTCGCAACCGAGAACGCACAGTTGGTCCAACGCCAAGACGAACTTCAAGCGGCGTCGACCAACACCGCCCAGTTGAAGAAGCAGTTGGCACAGGCGCGAGAACGACTAAGTTCAATCGTCCATGAGTTCGAGGAACGGCAGCGCGAGAAGGAGAAAGCGCACGCGGCGACAGTCGAGTCCTTGGAAGCGTCGTGGCGTGTGAAACTCGAAGAATCCAGCGCGAAACGCGACGTAGATATCACAGCGCAAGTGCAACGGGCCAAGGAAGCAATTGAAGCGACGCAGGCGAGCAAGGTCACGCGGCTGGCGGAAGAATTGCACTTGGAAAAGGAAGAAAACGTCGACTTGCTCCAAACCGTGAAATCGCTTCAAGACAAACTCAAAGTGCTCACGGACGTGGTCCGAGAAGGTATATATCCCAACGGATGTCCTCATGACATTTCCTACGATCATTGACGTAGCTGAATTGGCCAAGAAAGAAGCAACGGCGGACGCTGCGCATGCGCACGAATTGTGTGCCAAGGCAGAAGAGGCCGCCGATGCATGCGAATCCCAAGCTCGGAAATACAAGGGCGAGTGGGCGGCACTGGACGAAAAGGTGCATTTGATCGACAACGCGCTCAAGTTGCGCGGCATTTCCGTCGAGTTTTTGCTCAAGAAGAGCGGCAACAACAACCACGACGACGACGGAAGCAGTCTTGTTGGGCCGTCCGCCGTATCCATCAAGAAGGACAAAGCCCCGTCGGTGCGGAAGCTCCAAAAGGCGGCCCCCGAACGCGACGACACCCCCGGCAAGCCCCGGCGGAAATGAGACATTGGATTAATTCGCGCTGTAATGCGCTTCAAAGGCCTTGTGGTAGGCCGCGAAGGTGCCGCGGCCAATGTGGCGGCGGATCGCGCGGAAGAATTCAAAGTAGTGATGCAAGTTGTGCATGTACCTAGGCGTGTGAGACGACCTGCCTCGTGGACCACTCACGTACAAGAGAACGTTGGCCAACATTTCGTGGACGTTGAGAAGATGGTTGATGTAGGCGCGGGAATGATTCGAACAGGCAAAGCACGTGCAGCCGGGGAGGAGCGGGCGCAAGTCGCGGTCGTAACTCTTGTCACGGAGGTTGATCTTGGTCGCCATGTGCATCTCTTCCATCTACATCGATCGTGAGAGGCCACAAGAAGAAGCGCGGGCGGGTGTACGGTCGTCGCATCGGCGTCGTCGATCCAAAACACGAGTGCGTAGGCAAACTTGGACACAAGGTACGGGTATGCCGACATGAACGCGTCAACGCCGGTGCCGACGGCGCTGAGTACTTCAAGCGGGTTGCCGACGTTGAGGAGGAGGCGCGGCAAGTGGCGCGGCACTTTGGCATGGTACGATTCGAGCACGCTGTGGCGGAACTCGGCCGTCTCGGTCCCGCCAAACCCCGAGATGACGACGCCGTCGATGTTGCGCTTGCATGTCTCGACGACGCTCGTGTCGCGCAGCCGAGGGACTTCGCCGCCGCAGAGGACGCCAAAGATCTTGCTCGATGCATCCTGCCGCAACGCGAGGCATTCGTCGAGCCAGAGAAGCGAGTTGTCCATGGCGGACTGCTGCCGCTTGGCGCCGAACGTCGCATCAACTTCGTCCGCCAGTGCAATGAAGCTCGACGGCTTGTACGTGTTGACGGCGGCCATGTACTCCTTGGGCGAGATCTTCTTGCGACCATTCGTCGATTCCAAGCTGCGATGGGTCGCGGTGTTGCGCGCGATCTAACGAGAACGTCGAGGACACATGACACGTGCATCGTCGTACAGGCATGGTCAAGACGTCCGTGACGGAGAAGATGATCTGGCTGTCGTTGGGCAGCTGCAAAAAGTTGGCGAACGACATGCCAGTCGCTTCCAGCGCCGCGAGGGACGAGAACCTACGTCGGTTTAGTGCATGTAGAACCATCATATGAGGCGTACAGCTCGGCAAAGTTGACACCAACGAGTTTCATCTCGGAGAGCTTTTCACAGTTGTCTACATGGGGTCAGGAATCGATGGACGGCGGCGGCGGAATACCTTTGGTGAGATGCGGCATGTTGCCCGCAATCGTCTACAATGCGAGCGGTCGTCAAATGGGCTATAGAAAATTGACTTACAGGGGGAACGAAGCAAGGCGTCGGGACATCCAAGAGCTTGAACGCACGTTCCATCGCGCTTCAATCTTCAGTGGGCACTGCTGAAAAAGTGGTGCTCGTGCTGCCAAAGCAAACATCATATTCGATTGGTCAAATATTAATCTTTTCATCCAATGGAATTTGAGGAATGTATGAAAGCAATTGTTGAGTAGTACTAAAATAAATCTATTTTATTATACGAGGCGCCGTTAGTCTAATGGAGTACTAGTATCGAAAAATGCCCAATTGCAGGTACGATAATCCCAGTTTTCCAACCCTTGAGGTATAGGCAAGCAATCGAGAGCTTGTGGGTTCGAGTCCCATCGGGGGCTCGATTTTTGACGTTTGTGCAGAACCACAAACACCAAGTGCGTCCAAAGTTGTATTTCAATGATGCGATGTCGTATGATCTCGTCGCCAGGCTCTCCCTCGGTCGACGCCGTGGCGGGAGGAACACTGCCTCGTTTGCGTTTGGTCATTCTGGGATGTTGCAAATGTGAGGGTCACCACAGTTTTGGTGGCTTGCCCTTGTCATCGACCCCAACGGTGTTGATCGTTCCGGATAATAGTTCGTGGGTCAAACATTTCGTAGATATCAATGGCACGGAAGAGATTGGTCTGTTTGTGCGACTGGAAATGTGTCGTTCGGATACGCTCAAGCAGGCAATGGACGCGATGGGGGAATTCCGCCCCGGCTTAACTTCGTAAGAGGCACTGAACCGATGCATTCCCTTTCGTAAGTCGCATCTATGGTTAGGATTTCTCCCTTCCAAGGAGAAAGTCGGCCATTTTAGTTAAGAGTCCTTTTTCCTCATGCAACCGCAACCGTGCTTGCTTTAGGCAGTTCAGTGTCTAAGACGCCCCTCCCTCCGTGTGTTGTTGCTCGGCGCTGTCCAAGAAGTATCTGCAGCAAATTATCCATTTTCAAACTATAACTTCCAGCCACGTGAACTGGGCGTTGCCATCGACCTCCTTGAACCCAATCGCCTCGACGAGTGGAACACTTGCGTTGTCGACAAACACATGTGGCTGCAATCCCCAGTAGCGACCTTCTTGGGCATCAATGATGTCTTACAAAGCTGTCACGACGGCAACGAGCACGAGCTGGTCCTTCTGGCGGATGGTAGACGCTGTCGAGTTGAGACGACCGAGCGAGAGAGACATCATCGCGGAGGATGCACCAAGCTACAGCATCCTTCGACCCTTCCACGCGGACAACACGCATGAGTGAGCCACAGACCGGATGTACCAGCAGCGACTCGATGTACCCCACTTGATACCTCATTTCGAGCCCCTCTTCCAGGATCACGGTGGCGTCGGCGGCATGCGCCGTATCCATCCAAAGCACGACAGTGCCGTCATCATCGATGGTCCGCGTGTCGCCAACCGCCATGGGCTTGAGCGTGGCACCCATGGCGTCCAGAGTAAACAGCCAGGATTTGGTCTCCTTCCACGCCACTTTGCTCGCACATGCCCCGATCGCATTGACATAAGTGGTGTCGACGGCCTCGAAGCGCACGTGGTACCCAGTGAGGCTCTCGGTGACGTGTTGGTACAATCGCGCCACGCAGTTGACCGCGGCACGAGCGGCTGGAACCAAAAGCGGTGGGTTAGTTCTTGGTCCGAGTCTGTCTTGTGCGAGTAGGCAAGGCCGACGAGGGGCTCGTCAAAGGCGATGGCGAGCGAGGCGTCAAACGGAACGATGGAGGATTCACCGACGAGAAGCAGCGCTGCGAAGGACACGCACCAGAGGTGGCGCAGGAGAGGCAGCTGGCCAAGGGGCCCAGAAACGAATCTGGCAAGGGATTGCCGAGGGCCAAACCCAGAAACTCATCGACGGCTGACGGAGGCACGACGACTTCCATGTCCCAAGACCCAAGAGGCGAAACGACACTCGATCTTTGTGCTCGCGTCGAAGAAACCCTACCCCTATATTGTATGTCCTGCAGGTTGCCAGGACACCAAGATGCGATGGCGATTGGACTGCTCGTGGCTACCGTCAAGCTATCGAACGCACGAGGATTTACTGTGTAGAAGTGTGCGAGCTGTAAACGATCTGAAAGTACCTGAGCCCTTCCGAGGAGGTCGCTCAACCGAAAATCACCCCTGTAGTTTACTCGCCAGCGTGAGCGGGGTGTCTTTGAGCGACTTTCTCGTCGCTCACCATTTCAGGCAAGCCACACTGCGAATGAATGAAAAGTGTGGTGGTGGCACGACAACAGAGCACCCGGCTGGTCAGATCGGGTGCATAATTCGCCTCGGCGAGAAGTAAGCCCCAGTTGTCTATTCATGAAAATGCCAATGTTTTCCTCTCGCACCCCGACACAACTACTAGTACATGGCGAACAACGACATCTACTTGCCTTGGCGTGTTTGGTGAGTCAGAGGTGACATCAAACATTATCAACTCGACGGCTGTTAGAGAATAAATATTGAAGATGCCCAAAACGTGTCCGCAAACTTTGACCTGCATTCGTTTGGGTCCCCCATCCTAAAGGACTTGGTGTCGTCACTTTTCCAGTTGATTTCTCATGGTCATCCTTCGAACGATCTCTCTCCTCGCAGGCGCCGCGGCCATCGCGTTCAGCATTCGCCACATTCGACCCACGCCACTCTCGCACGCTTTGCGTCTACAATTCCTATTGGTGCCCAACCAACACGTCGACCTGTATGAAGTATCACTTGACCAGCCCACGACCACCACGGCCTACGCTCGCGCCTTCTTTCTCTAGCCGCTCTTCCGCGCCGAACGCATGGTGCTCCACCTCGCGGGCGCCCCACGTGTCAAGTCCGACGCCGAGATCGTTGCCATGGCGATTGCGATCGGCGACAACGTGGCCACGTTCAAAGTATCTGCCGACACGTCAAACCACGTGCTCTTTAAATTCAGCGACCGAGTCAATGGCTACTCGTGGCTGGCTGTCTCGGACGACGGATGCAAGCTTCTCTTTGGCACGACCATCCAAAAAACCCAGCCACGTGCCCGTCGTCATGCCCGTCCACTTGGTCTACGTGCAATTGATGCTCGCTTCGGCCAAGTACCAGGTGGAGAAATCTGCCTCTGCGACGGTGTCTCTGGTCTAATCGGCTTGGGGCACCATAATCCTCATTCACTCCAACGATCATGTTGATACGAGTGGAGTTTACTCAATCCTACGTATTTGAGGCAGACGGCCGGGAAGGGTTGATGCCCTTGGGGTGCACCATCGAATCCCTTGGGTGTATTTTTCACCGTCCAAATTTCTCGCCAAGTTCCACGCGCCATGTCCGACCCACACCTCTCGTCGAATCTTCAGTCGTGCGCATGCGGATGATCTCAAGCATATCAGACGACATGCATATAAGACGATATGCTTGAGATCATCCGCATGCGCACGAATGAAACCGGACGCCACATCCTTGTTCCAAAAGAACACTGTCGAAAATGCAAGACCACTTGCCAGGCATTCGGAAATGGGCCTTCTTCGAACCCTCCCTCTTCTTGCAGGCGGCACCGTCGCGACCGCCGCCGCGGCAGTCGCCATCGCCACGCGCCATGTCCGACCCACGCCACTCTTGACCTTGGATCCGTCGGCGTTGATCTCGCGGTTCGTCTCCGTGCCCCACCAGCACGTGGACGTGTTCGAAGTGTCGCTTGACCAGCCCACGTCCGTCACAGATGTCGCGCGAGCATTCTTCCAGTCGCCCGTCTTCCAAGTAGAGCGCATGGTGCTCAACCTCGCGGGTGCTTACGTCACGACCGACGCTGCGATCGACTCGTTGCCATTTGCGGTGGGCGACAGCGTCGTCATGTTCAAGGTCGTGGACACAACCCCAAACGAACTGCTCTTCAAGTACAGCGACAAGGTCAATGGCCACTCGTGGCTCGCTGTGTCTGACGACGGCCGCCGACTCCGCTTTGGGTCAACCATCCAAAACGCCAGCCTTGCCGTGCGTCTCTTCACGCCCATCCACTTGATCTACGCGCAAGTGGTGCTTGCCTCGGCCAAGTACGAGCTTGAAAAGCAGGCCGAGTTGTAGTCATGACACCTCAAGTCACACATTCAAATCTTTTGGCGTATGTCTGTTAGACGTCGAATGCACAACTCGATCGAGTTTGTGTGTCTGTGGGGCACCTTGAAGCACTGCTTGGCTTGGTCCAAGGAACGGTGTCGACGACCAGGGTTGGTTTGTTGCAATTGAACACAATGATGGCGCTCTGGTGGGAAACCTCATGGCCAACCGAAAACATTTGTACTACGTAGTATTCCGGATAATGACTACGGACGACGTTTCCTCCGTAATCTGACGTCGTATCCGCGACATGACGTGCATTCTGGGGGTTGTGAATCTTGTCGATCACTTTTCAATCATTCCAGTCTTCAATATGGGGATCCTCGTCCGAACGCTCCCTCTCATCGCGGGCGGTGCCGTCGCCAGCGCCGCTGCTGCCGTCACCATCGCCACACGTCACATTCGACCCACGCCGCTTTCGGCCTTGGACCCGTCCTCGCTCGTCACGCGATTCACGACGGTGCCCAACCAGCACGTTGATGTCTACGAAGTAACGCTTGACCAGGCCACGACAATCACGGCTTTCGCCCGCGCCTTCTTCCAGTCGCCTCTCTTTCGAGCCGAGCGCGTGGTGCTCAACCTCGTGGGCGTCGGCGGCGCCAAGTCCGACGACGCGATCGACGCCCTCTTGTTTGCAGTCGGCGACAACGTGGCCCACTTCACAGTCTTTGAAGCGACGCCGACGGAACTGCTCTTTGGTGGCCGGCCTGAGGTCAATGCCCACTCGTGGCTGGCCGTGTCAAACGACGGGCGCCAGCTTCGTTTTGGCTCGACCATCCAATCCCGCCCACTCGTGCGGCTGCTCACGCCTGTCCACTTGGTCTACGCGCAATTGGTGCTCGCGTCGGCGAAATACCAGCTCGAGACGACGGCAGCAGTTGACAAATCCCAGCGCTAGCTCTCACAACTGCACAATGTATTAATCCATCGTTCATGTCGAGCCACATACTAAGTATGCCTGAGTGGAGCGACGTTGGAACTCCTTGTGTCACGGGCAACTTGCCTTTTGTGTATCCTCGCGGCATGCTCCGAATATGTCAGCTTCTTTGGTTGTCCAAGCAAGTTGACGAGTCGACTCACGGTAGCGTCGTTGTACTCTGACAGTCACACACTTCTATTGTTTACAACCACTTGTAGGACATGATATGTGTCTGCTCATGCGCGTCTCTCGTTCTGTGCTATGGTCAGAGGGGCTCGCTTCGGGAGGAGCAGTTTGAGAATCGTCTGTTGGAACTCGTGCATGATCGCGTCTTGGTCGTCGTAGCAGTCGACGTCAGTAGTCGATGGTCGTGGCGCGGCGTCCGAGACGGACACGACACCCAGGAGCAGTCCGTCGTCGGGGGCGGCGAGCGGGAGGCCGTAAAAGAAGCGCGTGGAGGCGGCGGCCGGGGTGCCAGCAAAGCGCGCGTCGGCGTTGGCGTCGTCGACGACGCACGCAACGGTCATGTGCATGGCCTCCCGGACGTAGAGCGCGTGGGCGGGGGCGCCGTGCATGCTCTTGGTGACGAGTTTCCCTGCTTCGTCTAAGAGCGTTACTGTCGCGGCGGCGCAACCCATGCGGCGGGCCGTCGTCATGCACGCCACGTCAAACAAGCAGCCGTTCCGGGTGTCTTGGACGATCGACTGGCGCCGCGCCGAGGGCGTCGACGCGACAGCCTCTGGCGTGGGCGTCGTGGCTGCCGCTTTGGGTTTCATCGTCGGCGCCGACGCCGACCGCGGCAGCAGCTGCGGCGTGCTTCGTGCTGGGGTGCGTGTGTGAATGGATGGTTGGTAGGCCGCCGTAGATGAGGCGGAGCGAACAAACGACATGGACGTGTGGTTATCCAACGATGACGTGGCGTTCGTCGGCGCCTCGAGATGGACGGTCGCGGGCACGAGGTCCTGCAGTTCGCCTTGCTTGAGCGCGTCGACGCACGTCAAGCAGATGCGCGCTTCGACGACGAGGTCGTTGGACGTTGGCACTTGTTCGATTGTCGAGCAGCTCGAACACACGTCTTGGCTGCAGAGGCGACAGAGGCGCTGCTTCATAAAGGCCGAAAACGTCCGCGCGCAGAGGCGGCACGCGTATCCTGGCTCTTTCGTGTGTTGTTTCTGCGGTCGGGCAAAGAGACACGTGGCGAGACGCGATTGGAAGACGAGGCGCGGGAGGAGGTCGACGACGTCGGCAAACTTGGTCAGGAGGCGCCGCGTGACTTCGAGCAGGCCGTGCTGGTAGCAGTAATGGCCGCCAAAGCTGACGCGGACGCGGGTCGGGCCCACGGCTTCGACGTGGTAGCCCAGAAGCACGTGTTCGTGGCGCTCGAGTGGCAAGTCGCCCTTCTTGAAGGTCGGGTATTCGTGCAGTGTGTCGATGGATTTGAGTGTCCGCGTGATCGTCGTGTCGGATTTATGCTCAAGGTAGTCGAGGTAGAGCAGCTCGCGCTGTGTCGTTTTCGCGAACGGACGACCGCGGCCGTCCTGGAAGATGGCTTTCTTGATCCCAAACGACACGATGTTGTGTGTGGTCGTGGTCGACATCTCGGAGCCACTGGAACTGCTCTGGCTGCGGGCCAAGGCGGCGGTGTGGCGGCCAGTGGGTGCCACCGTTTTTTTGCGAGTGGACGGCACGACGCGGCGGACGTCGGTGTTCGAGACGAGCGACGTGCGAAAGGCATGTGTGAATAGGCCCTCGTCGTTGAAGATCGCAAGCACCTCGGGCAGCGACGCGTGGAAGAGCGCGGTCGCGTGCACCGTGTGCACGAACAACTTGGGGTCCGTTTTGCTGCGGACGTGGTCACACTTGCCGCTTTCGATGCGCTGGAGGTACTGCTCCTCGTTGAGCTCTTGGATCGACGACGCCATAAAGTCGGCGAACGAGACGGCGCGGTGGCACAGGTGGTCGTCGCTGAGCACGGCGAGGTCGGGCTCATCGTAGCACCATGGCCATTTGACGGATGTGGCCTGCGAGCTGCGCAGCGACGCGCCGACTTCGAGGCTGAAGCGCTGGTTGTTGACCATGTGCACCGAGTTCATGGTGCGCCCGACGATCGCCAAGCAAGAATGACCATGCTGGGCGACAAATATCCGAGCGAGATATACAGCAGCAGCACGGTGCGCCAGCTGGTGGCCTAGGATTAGGCTCGAATTCGGATTGCATCACAACGAGAAAGGCGACACACACAGGCGAAGGCTTGATGGCGCACTGGCTCGCCGTGGCGCCCCAATTGCTGGTGTGCCAGTCCACGTTGCGTTCACGACGTACTACAAAGGAGGGAACTTTGCAGTGGCCAAGTCTTCCCATCACCCGAGGGCTTCACCACAGCGTGCAATAAAAAGAAGGCCAGTGGCACCCCTGGAGGGATGCCCCTTGGGGGGACGCTTGGGGCGATTGAGTTGAATTGGTTTTCTTGTGGTCTTGGGCTTTGACTCTGTCAAATGTGACGACACCCGTAACTGAACGACGCATGGACACAAGGTGAAAGGACAGATCCTAGTTGAACGACGACATCAACAAGGACGTCAACGTCTGGCCGATGCAACAACTTACAAAAACCAAGTAAAACAGCCCGAGGAAGTTGGAGTCGAGTCCTGTCAAAATACTCACGACGAGTTGCAAATGTACCTTGGAGAGTCCGACTCTGTGTCATGACATGATGCATGGGGGCGCCGTCTAAAGCCATGCGTCCACCGCTCAGTCCATCGCAACCCACTGGATGTTGGACAGCCGGAAGGGAGCGCCATGCTGCTGCGAAGGGTCGAATGAGTGCGTGGGGAGTGAAGGAGTGGGGCACTTCAGGAGTTGAAGGAAGGGACAATGGCGCAAACAAGGAAAACCACTGCTTCGTACTTGAGGTATGGACGACGGAACCATTCGGTTGTCGATACTTTCAAGGAAATTGCTCGCAAGGTGGACCAGACCCTCAAGTTGTGACGCACATGTGTAGGATATCCGGATGTATCGATTCACCAACACGAAATTTGAATTTCAAGTGGCAGTAATGGTCAAAATATCCCATAGTTGGTGTTGATCAAATCATTTTAGACAGATTCGACGAACCACCGACATGGCGATCTTTCCTTCCCGCGACATGCGACGCACAATCCTGACAGAGCCACGTCGCAACATGATGCTTCCCTCGACATACAACGTTGCTTGCAACATGTTGAGCAACCACAACCCATACGACCTTTTGGACAGAACACTTGCAATGGCCCATACGATCAGCACCCACACTGCCGCATCCATTCAGGGGGATAAAGGACGTCTTGCCACCACTCCCAGAGAAGCTCGAAGTGAAATACTTCGAAGTAAACACATTGGCCGATATGAATCACTTTTATCAGGACCTTTTTCGCCGATTTCTCAGATTGAAATGCCGAGACAAACTCGCGAAACAAATGCTGAATGTCTACCTGAACCGTATGCGCAAACCTTTAAACTGTACGCCCCTTGAGTGAAAAATACGCCACTTTTTTAGATGTTAAGAATACCTATCCTATGCTATTCAAGCCCAAACACGTGGCCCACCGACGGCAGCCCCATGAGACTCGTGGACGTCAAATAATGTTTCCATGCAAGTGCAGTTCGGGCCGCGCGCGTTCTTGGCTTCGTAGTTGGGCTCCCCGGGCTTATTTTTCCTAAAAGTTATGCCGGCTGTACATTTGCGCCCCCAAGCCTGTTGCGTTCGCAATGGTTGTAGTCTTTGCTGCCAAGGGAACGCTTGGGTTGTAACTTGATTGGAATGGCCGCTTCCCGCCAGATAATAAAGCGCCACTATTGGCGGCGTCGTTGTTTTCTGAGTTGCCCACACCTGGCCCATATCGCGCTTGTCGAGAATATCGATTGCCTTGGCCATTGGTGCCGTTGTCGACCATTCCAGATTGAGGTCCTTGTGAGTCCGTTGTGCCAGCAGCCCCGAATATTGTGTTGCCCGCCGCCGCCATTGCATTTCGAGGGGCCACCTTGGAGGCCGTCGGTAATAATACGTTCCCCGAGCTGTTCGATCGGTAGTTTGTGTTGGGGCCGTTGCTGTTGAAGGCTTCAATAGACGGAGGCTGATAATTCGATGGACCACCGTTGGACGTAGGCGTTTTGGACGTAACCGGGGTTGTAGATGGGGACTTTTCAACTGGGGTCGTCGAGCCATTCAACGATGACATTTGTTGTTGACCCGACGGCGTGGATATCGTTGGGGGTATGCCCGCATTGACTTGGAAGAAGGGGTATTGCAGTGCTTGGCTTGACGTTGGCCGTTGGTTTGGGTCAAATTTGAGAAAGTCTTGCATGAGTTGAATCGCTTCGGGGCTTGCGTGGGGAATGATAGACTGCAGGGACGTGGCAACAAATTGGGGGAAGCGGTAATTCATTTGCGCAGCCAATTTCATTCCTTCGGGCCAATTTGCGTGAGTTGGGTTCCCCAGGACGGAGCAGATTTTATAGATTTGGTCTCCTTCACTGCTCCCAGGGAACAATGGCCGAAGCGTGAACATTTCGGCCATGATACAACCCATCGCCCACGCATCGATGGGGGAGTTGTACGTGGTTGACCTCAGTAAAACTTCGGGAGCTCGATACCACCGTGTTGATACGTAGTCGGTGAAGGGGGGACGAGATCGTATTTCGCGCGCCAAACCAAAGTCGGCAACTTTGACGACATCCCCTTTGACAAGCATATTTTCGGGCTTGATGTCGCGATGGAAGAAGCTGTGTTTGTGCATGAAGGCAAGCCCCTGCAGCATTTGGTACCTTGAAAGACAGATAAATCGTCATTTGCACGATTTTGAGTCAACTTACATTAAATTGCGGATTTTGGACTCGGGGAAATGCCGGTCCCTTTTCTTCATGGTCTCGTACAAATTGTTCTCCATGAACTCGAAGACGAAGAAGAGCTCGTCGTTCTCGCGTATGACTTCCTTTAACTTAATAATATTTGGGTGATTGAGCTTTTTCAAGGACTAGATTGGAAAAGTGTGTGAGGAGTAGAAAGTACGGGGACGATTTCTTACTTTGACCTCCCGCAGTTGCATACATTCCTCCCATGTGTAAAACTTCTTCTTCATCTTCTTCACAGCAACCTAGACGTCGCAATATGAGTGCTTTGAATGGAAAATGGAGTTTTGAGCGCGCACCACTTCTCCCGACGTGCGATTGACAGCTTTGAGTACGGAACCGTACGTGCCATCGCCCAATTGCTTGGTAACTTTGTAGCGGTTCATTTCACAGGCAGAGCAGCTGTGCTAGCTTGTCCTCCAAGGATGGGTACCGTTCCTTACCGCTGTCTTCTCGCTCGTCGCTGTTGCCCACTCTCGGCTTGCCTGGGGCTCCTTTTTTGTCGGCCGTTTCCACGAAACTCCCCGCGAAATCTAAAATAGGCTGCACTTGCCGGACTCCGGGGCACAGATACATCCGGATACGAAACGGCATTCAACCGGATGTCAATTCGTATTTGTTATCCGTCAAGGCAAAATAACCTGAAAAACAGATCTTCAACACGAAATGTGCATCCAACACCAAAAATTCCAACCCATGCGCGAATCAAAGTGCGATCATTCAGGGTAAGCCATGCGCCCCAAGTAGGGTGCAGTATAACAAGTACGAACGTCGTCCTCTTAAAGATCCCTAGTTGTCCGAGCCCCCAAGTGCAATTCTTGTTTCACTCTTACAGTATTTACACTGACATGGGATACTCAGACATAGTACATGGTTGTGTGGAGGTCTTTATGGACGTCGAGCAACCGCCCCGTGGTCTCGCCACTCGATCCGTCGATGCTGGAATCCTTCTCGTCGATGTCCTCCTGGAGGAAATAGCGCGCTCGAAAGGCCACGAGATGCGAGTAGTACACGGACGGCACAATTGACACGGACCTCGTGCACCGGGCAAACATGAAGCAGAGTCGGAATGTCAAGTTGTGCAGCTCGTCGGGAGCGAAGCCGATTTCATCGAGGAGGACGTGATAATGTGCCGGTCGACTCGTTCCTTGGATGCCCGAGTGGCTCATCAAGTAGAAATCATACTCCGTCGGGTGACACACGCCCGAGTCCACGACAGTGCCCGCGCGGACGTTGTTGCTGCGGTCGGCGTCGGTCAAGTCCGTAGGGAAGAACCGCGTGTTGTGGCGTTTCTGTACAATCACAAACGTGATGCGGGGAGCGTAGTCCTTTTCAAGTTTCTGGCACGCCTTGCGGATGGCCATGACTTCGTGATTTAGCACAGCTTCAAACTGCCCTTCACTTACGCCGTCGCGGTAAAAGAGGATGTTCGCCGGTTTGCGGTTCGTCTCTTGGTAGAAGCGCTTGAGCAACTCCATGGCCATGCCTTCCATATCGTCGATGAGCTCCATGCGATGGCTTTGCTTGCGCATGGTCGCGGCGTGGTGCACTCCCCATCGATCGAGGGACGCGACGACGGCAGCAATGGACGGCCGGGTTTTGTCCATCGGGCTCGGGTGGGAGACGTCGGCGCCAAAGATGATTGTTGGCTCGGCGCCGATTTTCGGCAGGCCGTCCTTCACAACAGTGTTTCGGCCGCCCAGCTTTGTGTTGACTTTGAGCAGCAAATTGGCCACGTACGAGACTGTGGGCTTGGATACGTGCCGCATGAGCATCATTTGCGACGGGATACCGTGGTTCACATCCGACGCGCGCTTGAGATTGCCATAGTTTTGTGCGTCGGGCTGGGGATTGATGCAAAAAATGATCTGTGGGCGTGTGCGGTATGCCTCGGTCGCGGCGGCGATGGCCTGGCTGAAGAGAATCTCGACCGACTGACCCGCCTCTTGGATGACGACAGGGGGGAGCGTCGCGGGTCCCACCATGCTGAGGTGTTTCATTTCCGAGAGCACCAGCTGGAACAAGTCCAAAATCGCTTGCTTTGGGCATCGTCTTGGGTCGCACAAGCTCACGACAGCAAAGGACGAGAGGTCGACCGTTTGGAAGAATCCCTTTTGCTTCATGTTCCACGCCCCGTCCTTGGGTATTTCTGTCTGTCCGCCGGCGAACAACATGGACGGATCAGGCAATTTGCGCCCTTCCACCGTCAGCATCGTCGGGTTCACGCGAATTCCAAACGGGTCGAGGCAATTGTCGGTTGCAAAGTGCGCTTCGTGCAGCCGCGCTTCGATTTTCTGCCGCCGCTCTTCCGGGGCGGCGCACGTGAGCCGGACCATGTTGGCCAGTTGCGTGTCGCTGGCCTTGCGGAAGAGTCGCTGGCCTTCGACCGTGTGGCACACTTCCAGTGGCATGTAATTCGACCCAGCGGGGGGACCCACGTGGAGCAGGGGCAAGTTCGGGTACTTGAGCGGTGCATACGTCTCGGCAAAGTAGGTCGCGATGGAAAGTTTGCGTCCGTCGACGTCGAGGAACGTTTCTTTGGCCGAGTGTTTCGTGAGACCATGGACGCGGAACGCGCGTTTCATTGTGCCGCGGTGAAGGACACGGACCTTGAGGCCGCGGAACGCCTTGGCGACAGCGGCGTGCTGCGTCTTGGTCAGTGACGGCAGCACGTCGCGGAAGCCGCACGCCTCGCACATGTACATGAGCGCTGGCATGGATTCGACAAACATGGAGGACGCCATGTCGATGTTCAACGTCAGTTGCGACTGTGTCGGCCGCAGGCTTTGGTGGTACCCAAACCAGAGCTCGGAGCCGTGGCCCAACGACTGACTGCCCGAGTTGTTGAACAAGTTGCGGCCCACGGACGTGAAGCGCGTCGACGCAGAGTACCGCATCGCCACGTCCAATGCTTGGATCGCGTCGTACGGCGTGTAATTGAGATTCCCCGCAAAGAGTTGGCGGATCTGGTCCATTCGGATGGCCACGGGGTCCGCCGCCTTGACGTAGACGTCGTATGTCTTGACGCGGCTGTCATCTTCCTTTGTGACTTGGAAAAGTTGGTTCTGAAATGGGAACCGCTTGGATGTGAAGAGATTCCGCCGTCCGTCGGCGACAACGGCCTGTCCTGGGAACTCGGTCTTCATGTTTTTTATGAGAGAATGCAACACGATGGTGCAAAGACCCTTGGGCGGTGGGTCGTGCGAGGGTTTCTTGCCTTCGTCTGCAATCGCCGCGTCGTAATGATACACATCGCCTTGATCTGCGTCCACGGACACGGCAAAATGGTTTACCCACAGTGTTACAGCTTTGCCAGATCGACCGATGCTTGGTCTACACGGATACAGTGTGTCGACGCGCGGGCGGAGCAAAGTTGACTTCACAGGGGCGGGGGCGGGGGGCAAGGTCATCGACGGGACACTCCCTCGACCCCCTCCTCGTGCACCCAACCCTCGTCCACTTCCACTTCGGCGACCACCACGACCGCCATCTCGCCCAGGGCTCGAGCTGGAGCTGGAGCTGGAGCTGCGCCCCCTTCCAGCTTGTTGTCCGCGGCCTGTACTTTCCCGTCCACCGCTCGTCGGTCGACCTGGCTCCCGGTGGCTCATCCCGAAGACAAGGCTCTGAATCCGGATACATATTTCCGGATGATTCTAAAAATAGAAAACCCTCATGCAACTTTGCGGACGCAGTCCTCGAACTTGCATGGCACGACTGGCGCATGCAAGAATTGTGGCTTTGTTCCATGGAGATGAGCCCGCAGGAGGGAGGAGACTCATTCTACCCATGGTAAATTAATTGGATATCAAGAGCGCCTCCGTGCATGTTGGAATGCATCATTCCAGGGTCAACTTGTGCTCTTTTGCAATGGGGAGGTCGGTGTCGGCGAACGCGGAATCGAGGCACATGCGAGGCAAATTGTGTTTTCCCACGATTCATGCCGCCATTGCCACGTTCGTCATACCAGATTTGGTCATTGGTTGTCTTCATTGTGTTCAGAAGAGCTCCTCCATGCAGGATGGATGCCAACTCTCCAACGCAACAGGCATTTTGATCACACCCCGCGAACAGAATCTTCATCGTGTTCTGATTGGTCCGTTGCAAAGAACATCTCTCATAGAACCATTTGATTGGCTTATTTTTAGCCAGTCATATTTGGTGCTTTGCGTGCTGCCGACGAGACAGAATGTAGGTTTTGACGTCACGTGTGTATGGTCGTGCCGCGCGGCGCGGCCGTTTTGTAAAAATAGTTTTCAGTTTTGCTTGCGGCTGAATTCACGGCGAGCGAGCGACGTCGGCCCCCTCTCTCTTCGACGACAGGAGCAGCACGACACACCATGGCGACAAGGGACCTCACGCGATCCTTCGTCAACCTCAGGACAGATGTGAAGGCGAAAGTAGCGCGGCGCCGCCAAATGGCGTCGACGTTGCCGGACGCAAACCAAGAAGTCGGTTCTCTCATGCGCAATGCCGAGCTGCGGTCCGACCGTGACCTCGAAGCCGCTGCGTCTCTTGCCCTCAACACCCCCGTATGGGTGGACGCGGTCACCGATGTCAATATTCACATTGCACGCGTCAAAGATTTGAGTATGCCTAGATCACAAAGCCAACGACACGAGACTGACCGCCTCTGCCTTCCCTTGTAGTGGACAAGCTGGCAAAGATTCGGACGAAGCGACTCATGGTTCGATTCGACAATTCGGAGTCCGACCACGAAGCCGAAATCGAAAGCATCACGGGCGACATCACGGCCGAGTTCCGCAAGGCCGAGAGCATTTTGAAGAGCAAGATGAACGGGAAAGACGGGACGACGGACGCAGACGCGAAAACGCGGCAGAATGTACAGCGCGCGCTGGCAACACAACTACAGACATTGTCGGGCGAGTTTCGAAAGTCGCAAAAGGAGTACTTGGACCGCGTCAAGCACCAGCGGCAAGGGCCCAAGGAATTTGATTTCTTGTCGGAAACCAACAAGCCCAAACGTAGTGCCGGTTTGGACGTATGTGCTACTGCAAGATCACGAACTTGTCTCATCCTCGCGTCGTAGGGAGGCTTCATGCAAGCGCAAATGGCCGAGGTCGAACTGGCCGAGGACTTGATCAACGAGCGCGACCGCGAAGTGCAGCAAATCGCGACGTCGATCCAAGAACTGGCGACTATTTTTAAAGAATTGGCGGTGCTCGTGATCGACCAAGGCACGATCCTTGACCGCATCGACTACAACATGGAGCAAGTCGTGGAGCGGACGCAGGCCGGCATTGTCGAGCTCGAGAAAGCCGAGACGATCCAAAAGAGCGGTCGGCCCATGAAGTGCATAGGCATTCTCCTCGCGCTCATCACCCTCATGACTATCATATTGATGCTCAAGCACATGCACTAAGCTCAACCAACACGATCTCGAAAATTGCCACCGAGTTGTTTTCATCCAGGCGGCCAATATGCCCCATGTCGTGGGCAGTCACATGATGTTGGACATGATCTACTCCAACGGATTTCCAATATCCTCTCTCTCTCTCTCTCTCTGCACACTGTTGAGTGCCTTGTTTGCTGTAGGCATAGTAATCGGCACGTCCGTCTTGACGGCCATCGGGTTTTCCTTGGTGACGCTAGTGCCCATCACCATACAGTCTGTCCAAAATCTTTTATCGCACTCGAATTTTTGACCTTGAGACAAAACTATATTGTTTGAGGAAACGTTGTTTTGCATGAGACTCTTCTGAGAGATCTCAATGAGATTGACATTGTTGGCAGCAGGTGTCGTTGGAGCTCCAAAACTCACATTGGCGTCAACTCTCCAATTGCCAATCGTCCGCGTCGTTTTTGGGACCAAGGTGGAGGACCCTCTCATCCAAGCACATGTCGTCGTCGCTCTGTCCTGTGAGGCCGATTCGAGGCAACTCGCTCGAGAAGATTGATATGCAATCTCCCAGGACACGATTGCAGCTGGACATGATCGACAGGATAATTATTCCATCGAGACAGTAGTCGAAATGGCGCATATTCTAGGCCGAGCCGAGCCAACGATTTGAGCCGCCGACGGCAGGCACGAACCCAAGCGCCCCAAACATGGCTTGGCTGGCCAGGTTGGCGTCGGTGATGAAACAGTGGGGCTGGAGGCCATAGATGCCCTCGTCGCAGGACGCCACGTACGCGCTAGAGGCTTGCATAGCCGCAGCGACGGCGAATCTCCCAAGGCCGCGCCGGCGAAAGGCTGGCTCCGTGAAGACGAGCCCCAAGACGAAGCTCGTGTGCACGACGCACCACGCAACTGGTTGGCCGGTCGAGACGACGCGGACGACGTGGAGGAACGTCGAGAAGAGCGGGTGGGCGATCAAGTTGAGGATATACGGGACGCTGCTGCCCATGGACGAGCCCGCCACGATGGCCGGCGCGTCATTCGGGATCGCGTGATCCATGACGAGCATCTCGCCGGTGGCGTCGTCCAGCCACGGCGAGCCAAACACATGTGGTGCGTCGACGGGCAACGCGTCACGCGGGAGCGCGTAGATTTTGAAAGGCCATTTGGGCTTGGCTTCTTCGATCTCGTCGGATGCCATGAGCATGAACGACGACGTGGCCGACCGTTGGTTGGGCAACGCGTGGTCGACGAGCGCGGCGGCGCGCGCGCGGACAGTGTCAGGTTCCACGGACGAGTGGAACCAAAAGCGGAGGCTTGGCTCTGAGGCTCCATTGCGGTCGTCCACGTAGGTGAAGCCAAGGCCCACGATGGGTTCCTTCACGGCAGCAGCGAATGATTGAGCGCTGAAGTCTATGATCGTGCCCTCGCCCACAAGAAAGAGGCTGCAAGGCGGCCGTGGACGAGCCGTGGATGTGATGTATATGGCCAAGTGTCCAAGGAACAGGTCGGGGAGCGGTTCCTTGGCGTAGGACACAAACGCTGCCACGGGGAGGGCCTGGTCGATGGCACAGGCAGGGACAGCGGCCACAGTCATGACAATTGCTTGAGCTGAAGTGATTTGCAAAAGTGCAATGTTTTGATTGGAGGAAAAATATTTTTCTGTCGTATTTGATTGGAATACACGCTCTATATTCAGCCAATCATTTGTTTCATATCTCCAATGTAAGCCAATGACATCGAAGTGTGATCAGAAACATGCCTTGGACACTCGCGAAAACGTGGCGACGCGCTGGGGCACGAGTCGTGGGCGGATGGGATGCACACCCTTCCAGAAAGTTTAAGTGCCTCGTACGACCTTGTACCTGTGGCTGACGCATTGGACACCTTCAGGAGGTTGCTAGTGCACATCTGGGACTACAATCATCTCGCTCGTTTGTTGGGGCTGTGGCGCAAACAGAATATCTCTCATGTATAGAAGATGAGTCAAGGCGCGATTTTTATCCACATGGTCATGTGCTCAAGCCCACATGCCTTGGGCTGATATATCTGCTGCTCCGTGCATGATGGCGATGGGGTGATTGATCCGCCTCGTCGTCTGCGTTTGGCGGACGCTGCGGTGACTCTTCGGCGACCCTTGTACATCAATGTGTGGCATCTGGGCTTCGTGTGATGAAAGGGTTGAAGCAGACCAGATTCAAGGATGATTCAAGGCCACACGTACTAACGATGTGCGGTGGCCGTGTCTCCCAAATCGTCAGTTTGCCGTGGACAGACGACACGTCCACGCGCATGTCGCATGTGCCAACTTCAAGTCGATTGCAGCCTGCATCGAAATATCGTGGCCCCATTGGAGGCACCACACCGCCGGGCAAGTCTTACGAAACGCGACTTGCATTTGGGATGGTATGTACGCCTCGCTATGACTTGCCGGTCATCGACGGCGCCAAGGAGGCTTGCGCGGGTTGTGTTCTCTTTGCCCTTCTTGTTGCCAGCTTGCTGCATCAACAATTGTGGTCGCTCTTGGCGCGCGTCACTCGCCACCACAATTGCAGCGTCTTTAGCATGTGTACAAATGTGGCTACGGACCTGATGCTGTTTGCCCATTGGTGCCAACGACACCACCGACAGGCCGAAGATCACAAACTTCTCCCAAGTTCCCCGGCAATCGGAGCTGTCGTTGCTGTTGTCACATGCTCGACACTGCCAACAGCACCGCCTTTTGGGCACGACTGTTCGACTACTAATCGCATGGCATAGCTTCTGCGCGTCTGCTAAATGCTTGAACTTTGACTAGGAAACTAAGTATTGTTTTTATAGTATATTTGCATTTGATATTTGTATTTATAAAGTACTGCAGTGGTTTTAATGTATAATACAAGCTACAATAGCATATAAATTATGTTCATAGAAAGTGAGGTAAAGCCAAAGTTTTTTTACGTTCACGAGGCGCCTGTCCCACTTTGACGCGCTTGGACCAGAACGGTTATTTTTCATAGGGTCAACATATTCTCCGTAAGGTGTCCTAAATCCTTACGGAACACGGATCCAAGGACTTGATGGGGATTGGCTGATGGTTCCATCAATGAGCAATGGAGGCATGGGATTGGCTATTTTCAGGCCAATCAGAAGTGTGTATCATACATGCCTTACCGCTCGCAGGAGATTCTATAACGTCAAAGAATTTTGGGGCGTGCTTGCGTGGGATCTACTTCTGAAGTATGCAATAAAATAAAACATTAAATTTTTGGTTGTTTTGATGGGTACTGGTGCGCATTTTTAATCCCCTACTATATAAACCAGAAGATATTAATTTAAGCACGTCGGATTCGTAAGCGAATGGGCCGACAGGTTCAACTTGATCTGGTGCGATGGGAATCTAGAGGCACTCTAGCATTGGGTCTTCGTCGACCAAGCACTTTTCGACGAGCTCCGAAGCATCCTCTGCCATCATGAACGACTTTGACGAGATGGACGAGTCCGACCTCTTGTTCGGCAACAACGACTGCATCGATGAACACGTGGAAGACGACGACGACGACGATCACGACACAACGTCCGGCTCCGAGTCTCTTGACGACGACTCGACCACGCATCCGTCGATGGCGCCAGGCCTAGCGATTCCATCGGTGATCCGTCATGCGTACGTCGGAACTTGCCACCACGTGCACTCACCTTCTCTGCCACTAGCCCCGCCGCGCCGTCGCTGCTCCGCAGTCGATCGATGCCAAGCAACGCAAAGTTTCTCACGTCCAAGGACGAACAAAAGTGGCGCGTCAAGTACTTGAGCGCGTTGACGATCAAGTCCATGACGCTTGAACCGAGCACGGAAGAGAGCAACAACCACGAAAAAGTCGCAACACAGGAGGGCAGCTGTTCGATCCCGCGCCCAGAGAAGCGAAGTCCGTCGGCGGCTGCGTCGCGGCCCATCCGCACGCGGAAAATGTCGTCGGGACCAATTGAGATCCCCCAGCGGTCGAGCTTTGACGAGGTGTCGCCGCGGAGTGGCAGCCGGTCGTCGTCGGGCGACTGGTCCCAACTCGACTACGAGCAGGAGCGGTACCAACGCAACCTGAATCAGTATGAACAAGCAGGACACGAGGTACTAGATGGAGCGGTGTAGATGTATCGAGAGCTCACGTGTTTTAGTTTGTGCCGCCCCATCAAATGGTCCAGCGGGACTGCTTCTCGCTCGGAATGAAGCATCACTTCCGGCCAAAGCAGGGCAAGATTTAGTGGATGTAGTCGATGGATACATGGAGAATAAGTTAACAAGTTGTCGTGTGTGGAGAGTTTGTTTGGGAGAGTGAGAGAAATCGTTCTTGCCAGGGGTGCAAGGTGCCAAGCCCATCAACATGGAAGGGGGTTGAGGCCCCATCTGAGTAAATCTCAGACACCAGCACACTCTCTTTTTGACGACGCCATGATGGGTGTTGGACTCGTGGGGAAAGAAACCACCAAGAGAAAGAAGCTTCAAGGTGGGCGTGCCTGTGGCACGCTTACGCCTTTCTGGCCCCGGGGAAGTGCAAGGATGCTGCGACGTCGATGGCATCTTCGCAGCTGGCGACTGCACTTGTACGCCACATGCTACATGCGCCGCGAAAGCAATTGGAGACAAGACCCAGCATGCGGCAGCTTCCCGATGGGTGCCCAAGGTCGTCTCATGGTTTCGTCGGTTGGCAGGTCGTTCGAGGGAACGTCAATTGTCAAGCCTGAGTCAACCTCGTTCTGATTGGCTGAACTTTTATCAGGAGTTCAGAATCCCCTAAATTATGGCCAATACCTAGCGAATGAGTGCTTGTATTTAGGCAATAAACTGATTTTCACGCATTTCGGAAGACTTCATTCAGGGCTTGCTCGCGACCCCTCTTAAGTCCCCCTTCAATTAAGTACTTTTTGAATCCCTTTACTTTGGAGGGAGGGGCTACTGCGGCATCACCGCTCGCATCACACGATGGGGGACGAGGACCTCCTCTACAAGGGCTATTTGAATCTCAAATACGGCGTGACCTTAAGTTTGTACGTGTGCCTACCCATGTCTTCCATGGATCTCATATGTAGTGTGGTGTTGTTCAATGTGTAGCAAAGAGTACTTCTGCGCCCTCACCGACACGGGTGTCTTTACTGTCTACGCGAACGAAGAGCAAGCGGCAGCGACGCCGACGGCCAAGTATGTGGATCAGCTCCGTCTCGGCGGGGCCAAAGTACGTTGTGCATGTGTTCATCCATGGGTCTCATCGCTTGCAGGAGTGGAATGGCCATACGATGTTTTCCACCGTGGACAATTCGTTCAAGTTCGTCACCGACAAGGGCAAGGAGGTCGCAGCGTCGGGGCACAATCGCAACGAAGTGACGCTTTGGGTCAAATCCATCACGGCCGTGACAGATCCCGAGAGCAAGGAAGGCCAGAAGCTGGCCAAGGCCAAGCGGAAGCAAGCCCGCGAGCGCGAGAAGGAGCAGAAGCGCCAGGCCGAGTACGAAGCTCGCGCGCGCGCGCATCGGGCGTTGCCCAAACCCGTCGAAGTTGCCACGGTCGACGTGCCGCCCATTTCGTATCTCACAGACCCGCGGCGGACGCGGCTCGACGCGCGCAATTTCCCCAAATACCGCCAGCACCTCCAAGACGCCAAGCTCGAAACGCGGCTGACGGCCCCGTTGGACGAAGCCAAGCCAGACGTCGTGAAGAAGAAGAAAAAGAAGAAACGACCTGTGGAGGGACAAGGAGAAGGCCACGAGGAAAGTGGCGGAAGCATCCCGCCGCCGCCGCCGCCGCCGCCAACAACAACAACAACGTCCACGCAGCCGCCCGCATCAACCGCCCCCCTGGACGACCTGAGTCTCAAATTCAACAACCTCCTTCAACTCGGCTTTTCCCACGACGAAGTGAAAAACTTCATGGCCGCCGAGGGGCACCCCGTGAGCAACCTCGATACAATCAGCCGACGGCTCCAGGGACATGACGACTCGCTCCCGGGGTCCCCACTCAAGAAAGCCAAGCGTGGGAGCCGCCGCCTCTCGGCACCTGTGATGACCCAACCCCCGCCACCGCCGCCGCCAGCCGCTGCCCCCGAGTCCAAGCCGTCGTTCATGGATCGATTGCGCAGTGGGTTTCGCAAATAGACACCATATAATTTAATAAATCCAGTTGGAACCAACGTTGGCACGATCGACCGAGGTCTCCAATGCATCGATGCTATCGACGTCAGTCGTACGCCGCGTCGGCCTTGGTAAGTTTGCGTCGCCACGCCAGCCACTTGTCTTTTGACATTCTAGTGGACACCATGAGATGGACGATAGACACGACGCGCCATCAACGACGACCTCAATGTCTTTTTCCGCATCGTCGTCGCTGCCGTGGATTTCATATCCTTCCGTTCGGTATCATCATCATCGTCTTCTTGGGGGTCGTCCGACGTAAACGAGCTCGACGACGGATCCTCGAGCGGCCGACGCAACTCGAGCTCAAGGTCCACCATGGCCGAGTCGCTCAACGATCGACGGCGGTGGTGGTGGTGCATCATGGTCGGGGCAGGCGGTGGCCTCGGGGCGTCGTCCAACGGCGTCTACCATGCAATATCATATCACTGTGTGATCCGAGCGACGTACGTCCAGGACAACGCTGCAGAGAAGCATTTCCACGTGTCGCGTGGCCGACTGCCGCTTCAGGGGCGATTCCACGCGAATGATCTTGGCCTTGTCGACGACGTCGTTGATTTCAATCGCCATGTCGTTTGCTTGGTTGTGGACGACAGGCGGCACGGCGGCGTCTGGCCACCCACCGCGACAATGTCCGCCGTCATCGCCGCCGTCGCAGTGCAACCATAGGCGCAGGGCCCCATCACCCGGCCGCGTGCGTCCCAAGCGACGGTGCAGCGCCGCGGCCACGTCGTCCGTCTTGTGGCACAGGCGCACGCACTCGTAAAAGAGGTCGACGAACGGCGAATCAAAGCCGAGGTGGGGCATCTGCGTGAGCGCCGTGTCGTTGGCAAACACGACAAACGTCTGCGTCTCGAGGAACGCCTTGAGGAACGCCGCGTGGCGCACGTGTTTCAAAAAGCCATCGCGGTCAAACGAGACGAACCGCTGCATCGAATGCCGACGGACGACGGGCTGCTGGAGCGTCGCGGGGAGGACGATGTGGCGCCCGACGTCGTGGAAGAGGTCGACAAAGAAAGCGCAAAACGCCTCGCGCGTGGCGTCGACCCACGGCACGTGCTCCAACCGCTGCGTCGGCCGCGTCGTGCGTGGCGGCAACGCCAGCAGCCCTGACGCTCGCACGCGTGCGGCAAATTGGAGCGCGTTGTGGAAGGGCAGGGCCGTTGCGTTTTGGAAGCGCAAGACAAGCGGCCGCGGCTCGTGCCGCAAGAGATCGCACGTTGCGTCGAACGAGAGAGGCAGCGTCGACCGGTCGTTGACGCTGAGGAGGAAACTGCCCGGCGCGATGAGACCCGAGAGCGCCGCGGGACCAGGAAGGCCGTTTTGGAGCTGTGGGAAGGCCTTGACGACGGCGGACGCGGGGGGCGCGTCGTCGGTTGGGTCAGAGAGTAGGCCCGTCGCGAGGAGGCGGAGATGCGTCGACTCGAACGTGATGCCAAGCTACGTGCCGATGAGAGCTACCACAAAAGTCGACGTACGGGGCCTGGGCCAAACGTGAGTTCGACTTCGGGTGCGGCATGCGGAGCCGAGTCTGCGGCCGGGTCGTCGTCAGCGTCGTCGTGGCGGAGGATGACGAGCGCGTCGGACGTGCGCGCTTTGCGGCGCGTGCGAATGCGGTTCGTGGCAGCTACACGCCGAGAAGGTCGTGTTTCGAGACGAGATGTCGTGTGTACGTACCCGTGTGGGGGTTAGTCGTGGGTTGGTATTGATCCAAGATGGCCTTGACGGATGCGATGAGCGAAGCCAATGGAGCCGCGGGGAATTTGGGGAGGCTATGGGGCTCGACAGGGGCTAGTTGGTCGGGCCACTCGGGGAGGCCGCTGTGGATCGGCCGCACGACTTTGTCCTTGTCGAGGTGGATCACAACACACGATGCAAATGCTTCGGCGCCGGTCTTGGTCGCCAAGTAGCTCGTGTGGACACCCATAAAGAAGGGTACGGGTGCCTACATACGATCATCATCGTGATGACGACAACGCGGTTGAACGGATCATGTACTTGCAAGTAGTCGAGCAGCTTCATGGGAAGCATGGGAATGTACACATGCTCCCACACAAAGGGAAAGAGCAGGGCACAGAGCGCTTCCGCGACGGGCATGAGGAGACCATGTTGCTAGCGCCCGTCGCCGTCAACCAAAGTCACCTGCGATCATGTACCGACGAATGGACGAGCACGCGCTGCTCCAAGAGGAGGCAGTTGAGCACAAGCACAATGTTCTTGACGCTGAGATGCTGGAAGAGGAGCTGGAAGCAGACGTCGTCGACGTGCGGGAGGGCGCCGTGGAGGAGCGTGTACTCGTAGGCAAAGTGGCTGCCCAAGCGAAGGTCCACGATGGAGCCGCCGACGGGCGCCGGGCCACGCAGGACGAAGTCGGCAATCGCATCTGACCAGCCGTCCCCGCCGCCGGCAGCATCGACGAGGTCCTCCTATCACGAGCCATTGAAGATGAACGTCGAGCAGTCGTTTCCGTACATCTTGGTTGCTCTCCGTAGGGTAAATGCATTGACGGAGGGCGTGGTGCGCGACAGCAAACGGCGGCGGCGGCGACGTCGATGTATCGTGCTGGGTGTGGTAAATCCATCTACATATCGTCGGTGATGATGATCATGGGCGACGCGACTCTCATGTACCCCAGCACGTGCTTGAAGAGCGAAAAGAAGGGGAAATGCGAAATAAAGCAATAGACATGCGGGACCGACGGCCCTACGATGACAAGTCCACCGGTGAGAGACGCAGCCGAGGCCGACACACCGTCGGGAGCATGGCGATACGTTGTGAGCGCAAACCCAAAGGCGCGGGAGCCGTCGCCACCCGTGAGCGTAAACGAATGGAAGGACGGGACGCATTCGTAGGCGGCGCGGCGCCGCAGGTTGAGTTTGTCGGGGAGGCAAAACTAGCCACGAGGGTTGTCGAATGGCGGCGAGTCAGAGACGTACGTAGCGCACGCCGTCTTGAAGGGCAAAGTGGTCGCGGTCGGTTGTGGGGACACGGCGGCAGATTGTTCGGACGGGTGTGTGCTCTGTGTCTGTGTCGGGTCGATGAGGACGACGGCGGCGGCGAGGACGAGGCGACGGACCTGTGAGGGAGACCTCGAGAAAGTAGTCGACCAGCGTCGGTGCGTACGACGACGATGACGCCATGGCAAGAAGGCGATGAAAGCTTTCTCCACGAGTCGCTCGAGTGGTCGGCGTAACGGCGGCGGCGCCGTTTCGTCGCAAGAAACAGAGAGGAAGCCATGGAGTCCTTTATTGGTATACATATATTGACGTTGCCATAGCGCATGCGTCCTCATGGTCGCCGCTCATTAATCGCCTCGGAGCGAGGGGGGAAAGTAGGAAAACGGCGCCGGGCCTTCTTCTTCGTAGTCGTTCTTGTACGTGTAGGTTTCGACCGGCGGCGCTTCGGGGACGGCAATCACGAGGCCGTCCAAGTCCTTGGTCAAGATGATCTCGGTCGCGAGGCGCGAGTTCTTTGTCCAGTCGTCTTCGGGCACGTCTTCCAAGATGCGCACTTCGCGGTCGGTCGGGGCAGGGAGCTTGCTCACCCATTCGTTCGAGACGACGACGTGCGACAACGGCGACGACGGACCTTCACCGAACAAGCTCTCGGTGAACTCGGGCGTGCGCACGGCGCTGTACGCAGCACCACCACCGCCCAACGAGTCGTCCTTGATGAAGTCGAACCCAGCCAACCGAGACGCTTCCCAGAGGGATTGGCCGACTCGGCCTTGGAGGATGTGGCGGCTGCCTTCCCAGTCCAACAACGTCACTGACACAATTTGATCGCGGACAAATTGCTCCGGGACGTGCTTGTGCGCATGCGAGCCAAAGCGGCGCGCACCGATCGCGGCAACTCGAGACCACATATCTTCCAACTGACTGCGAGGCCACCACTGTTTTGAACCTCTGTAAATTAATGCATCTATCAAATGTCACAGGTTAAAATTGCAGTTGTTGAGGCAATCTTTGGAATAAATTGACCAGAGTGGGCAATTGCGCTCTGGAGCACCGCTGTGGTTGAAATATTGTGGGTGGATGCTCTGTCCTCCGCTCGTACATGAGAAACCACCAGCTCACACATATTTGATGTGACGACACGAAGTACAAGCTCGGTTGTCGCCTGTCCTCGACGTGTTTCGTTATATGCAATGTGGAAGAAACACACATCAAACACAAATGATCCGACGTCCCAAGATCGACGATTCATCCATCATTACTGTTCTTGAACACAACTAAAACGAGAGTTCATTGTGAGGGGAAAGAAGAATGCATTAATCAATTATGTGTGTTCCACAACAATACGTCCACGCACGTTTGCACTCACAGCTAGTTGCCTTCATTGCCATTGGCGCCACCACCGTTAGCAGCACCACCAATTGAAGCTTCACCGGCAGCACCAGCAGCACCGGCAGCACCAGCAGTACCAGCAGCACCAGCAGCACCGGCAGCACCAGCAGCACCAGCAGCACCGACTGCACCACCAGCACCGGCAGCACCACCAGCACCGACTGCACCACCAGCACCGGCAGCACCACCAGCACCGGCAGCACCACCAGCACCGACTGCACCACCAGCACCGGCAGCACCACCAGCACCGACTGCACCACCAGCACCGGCAGCACCACCAGCACCGACTGCACCACCAGCATCAGAAGCACCATCAGCGGCTCCACCGGTAGCACCAGCAACACCAGAACTACCACCGGATGCGTCACCAGAATTGGCGGCCTTCGCTTCCTTAGCAGCATTGGCGGCCGCTGTAGCTGCGGCCTTGGCGGCGTCAGCAGCGACTTGGGCGGCATCAGCAGCGTCCTTGGCAGCAGCAGCAGCGGCAGCAGCAGCCTTGGCGGCGTCGTTCACATTCGAGTCATGTGATTTTGAAGTGTCCACATCACTGCCGCTCTCTTGCAAGGCGCGAGTGTCGGATAAAATGGCCTTCATAGAGGGCGTGTCGTTGGAGGAGACGCCCATCAAGCAGAGGGCAGCAACGAAGAGGGGGAAGAAGAGCTTCATGGTAGTTGTTGCAGACGAAGGCAAATTTGAAAATGAGAGAGCCCGTCGTTCGCAAGGTCGATGGTATAAACTACAGTCTATATTTATCGCGCGTCAATGAAGTGCATGCAACTGCTGGCATGGCTATACTTAGAGCGATGGGCAAGGGTCGGACGTTTGGTTGAGATTACCACCTTTTCCCTCACTTTTGTCGTCGCCTCCTGTGTAAGCCCAGGCGGATGACGGCTCCCTCCTTCACCCTCCATTGCACCCCTCATGTGTCACCGGTGCTGGCGAATCTCTCGTTTCCACTTGGGCTAAACGTAGAGGACCCGCCATATTTACATTGCCATGAAACGGTTTGCGCCTTGCCTCGAAACCGTCAAGATGACTTGTGGCAGTTGCCTCTCCGCCGTCTCCTATTGGATGTTTTGATATTATCCGGGAATCCAAAATATCCGGATTCCGCCCGTTATTTTTCCTGGGGGGATTCCAATTGGGTTGTCAGCCGCGTAGTCCGCGGAGGCGCAGTCCTCGGTTGCCCCGCGAGCTTTATCGTGATTTTTGTGTGTTTATACAGTGATCGATAGCTACGTTGATTAAAGAAGAGATTGTCGAGATCTTCCCACGTATGCATGCAATGGAGCTTCATGCAATTTGCTCGATTGCGAGGCGTTTCGGATGCACATAACCTCAATACTTAATAACTGTATAAATTGATGATATGAGATCTTGCGAGCAAATCGCATTGTGAAATTTGTTTTCGAAGAAGCGTGAATGAGCAGACGAATTGTCGTGCATGACTAGGTTCAGTTGCTAAACTTAAGAGAACGTGAAGGTATTTGTGGGACCACGATCGTTTTCGAATTCCCAATCCGTGTTTGATTTCATCAAATGCCAAGGATTGCGCCACAAAGAGGTATTGTTTGAGTTGATTTGACGTGGTTGGCTCATCAATCGTCGTAGCTGATTGAGTGCAAATTCATGAGTTGGATTCCATTGCGCTCCATTTCCATCAGAAAAAATTGGTTGACGACGCCCCACTCATGTCGAAATATTTCTTTGTACTTGTTGAATATCAATCATACGCCAGGTATTTGACGGCTTGAATATTTGCAAGTATCACGAATGTCAATTGGCGGTACCCATTTCAAGAGTACTGACAAGTGGTATTGTTGATTGAATTGTGATTCATGACGACCCAACGAACAATTCAAATGAATTTGAGTCGAGATCGAAAATGCATATAGAACCCACTGAAGCAACAATTTCCATGCATATAATCTTCTCGTATACTAGCTTCAGCTGTCTTGCTTGACTTTTTCTTAACCAAGCTTTCCTGCATGTACCGAATGAGTCTTCACGAGACCGAACGTTGAAATTGACAATTTTAGCTACGTTTAGATCGATGTGATTGGGACGAGATCAAATGTATATACCCCACGGAAACAAAAATTTCCATGGATAGAATGTTCTCGTAAACTTCAACTGTCACGCTTGGCATCCTCTTAACCAAGAAGGAGGAGCGGCCGCGCTGGTCGCATGATGCTTCAAGGCGAAAGAAAGATCGCCATAAAAGTATCCGGATACCCACTTCCCGGATAATTTGGAATCACCCAATTGGAATCCCCCCAGGAAAATAACGGGCGGAATCCGGATATTTTGGATTCCCGGATAATATCAAAACATCCAATAGGAGACGGCGGAGAGGCGACTGCCACAAGTCATCTCGACGGTTTCGAGGCAAGGCGCAAACCGTTTCATGGCAATGTAAATATGGCGGGTCCTCTACGTTTAGCC